>JAPMLY010000585.1:0-190106 GCA_026401115.1 Tetraselmis chui
TATTTTTGATTCATTATTTCTTTCCAAAGAAAGTATCAACCAGTAAAGAAGAAAGGAACACAAGCACATAAGCAGGAGAGAGAGAGAGATATTTGTACATAAGTAAATTATATAAGTAAGTATTTCTGTATGATACTGTTACTACTAAGGATAATCCTTACTGTATTGGAAATATCAATCGGCTATAATTATTTCATTATATCAAAGCCAACACGTTTCTTATCCCTGAAAATGCGGAAAAATGTTCCGAATAATGGACAGTCAGTAGCCGAAGATATGACGAGCAATGCACGACATTTTCTGCCGGTACATTTGGTACGTTTTGGTACGTGGTTGTACGTTTGGTACGTTTTAGTACGTTTTGGTACGTTTTGGTACGTGGTTGTACGTTTGGTACGTTTTGGTACGTGGTTGTACGTTTGGTACGTTTTGGTACGTTTCGGTACGTCGGCATGCCGCGTCGGATTTTTTGATATGAAGCTATCCCTAGAGGGAAAAACGGGAGGGAGGGTTGCGTGAGCTGTGCTCGCGCAAAGGCAGAAGGTGGACGACCTATGTGTGTCGGCGCGTCATATAGGGGTAACGCATGTCTGTGTTTTACCAACAGTGTCATGCGTACTCTAGCGGTTAGAATTTGTAACGTCGTGGCAACGCCCGACTATTCTCGCCCCCAGTGTAATTTAAACCTCTATAATTTCAATATGACCATTTACAAAGCAGGGGGAGGCTCCGTTTGCCATGTTGTCGCCATTGGGCGGGTTGTTCGTCGTTGGTTGGCCACCCCATGGTGTGAGCCAGCCGAAAAAGAACCACTCTGACCGTCCTGCAAGGGCGGTCGGGTCGATGTAGTCGAGGACGACGCTGGACTCCGTTGACCAGCCACCGAAGTGTTTGATCTTCTGTAGCGTAACCCCGATGCTGTAGGCGGCTGTCGCAGCCCCTTTTCGGAGGGAGTGTGATGTCCAGCTGTAACCCTCCGGGGGTCGTTCTTGCAGTGCCATCGTGACTTCGGAGAGCCATCCCGTGAGCGTGTTGGCTGTCCATCTGTCGTGTCGTTCTGAGGTGCTAATCGCCCACCGCGCTGTCGGGTATTTTCCGTCCGAGAGCGTGTGTCGGATAGCGTCGAAGAACAATAACATTTGAACTACCTCGCTGTGTACTGTAGGCGGTAGGTGACATAGTAGTTTGCGCTCTGCTGACACTTCGCGTTGTCCCTTCCTTGTACGGTGGTACAAGCGTAGTCCGTCTGCCTCGGAGGCGACGAGGTCCTCTGTTAAGCAGCCTATGCCTGCGCCCCCTCTACTGAAGAATAAGTACAGTAGTACCACCGTAGTGCATGCCCGTAGTAAACGTACTTGTTCGCGTGCTGGGCTGGCCTGGAGCAATTCACGCGACGTGGCCGCCGTGAGTTGGAGTCGTAGGGCTTGAGCCATGCGTAGGGCTTTTTCGATTATATAGGCGGGCAGGTGGACCCGTACCGTCGTGTCGTCAATCGCGACTTGAGAGGCCGCTAGGCCTTTTCTCACTTTCGCGACCAGATCTCCGAGAGCAACTGCTTCGAGGCCGTGGTCCTTGAAGAAACCGTTGACCGCTGAGAGGTACGGCTGGAGACTTGAGGCCTTGATTGTACCTAGTTGACCTAGCCATGCGACGTAGCGTGCCATGTGTGCCGGTGTGGCCGCTAGCGGCGCGAGTCGTTGCTCCGTACAGAAATCGAAGTAGCGGCGTATAGTACTGCCGTACGTTGCTGCCGTGCTAGGGGCCCATGCTGCGGCGAGGAGAGCCAAGGTCTTGGTGCCCAGTGCGTCAGAACCGAGAATTTTGGTCATGTACGGTTTCATCGTCTCGATCCACGGGTTGGTGGTGGCTGTGACGGTAACTCGGTACTTAGGCTGTGCTGTTCGGCCGGGCTGGGGGTGCGGGATTCTTGGCGCGTTGTGTACTCCCGTAAATAATGCTAACGTAGCACTGACCGCCCCTCGCCTCAGATAGAGCCACGCCGGAAGGGAACGCGGAATATTGTCACAGGCCAGTGTGGACTGCCTGTTGTACCGCGTAGCGCCCGCCGTCCGGGTTGGAACAAGTTGTGGCGTGGCGCGATGATGATCTCCTCGGAAGCCAGCTCGGTAAGCGCCTGGTGCCAGACCTTGCCTGTCCAGCGCGGGGCGACTACGGTAGCTGCTGCTCCGCTCTGTCGAAGTTTTTGGACGAGGTTGGGTAGGAGGGGCCAGGGTGGGTTGCACCAATTGTTCTCCTTTCGCCAATCGTTGTCTGAGAGGTGTATGGCGTCTACAGCCTCGCACGTGGGGTCCTTCCAGCCAGCGTTGTACCGGGGTAGTAGGGTGTTGAGGGCTGAGGCGAAGCGGTCGATCGAATGCTTTCCGAACCTCGCATCGAGTTCTGCGAACAGTACCGGGTCTAGTCGCCAGTCGTCGCTGTCTAGATGTCGACTGAGCCTGTCGGCCCACACGTTCGCCGCTGACCTGATGTAGCGGGCCCTGATCGTGATAGAGTTCGTATCGAGTAGGCACCATAGTCGTCGGAGTTCGTCCATCATAACTGGCGACCGTGAGGTCAGGCCAGTCAGAATGTGACATACTGCTTGGTTGTCCTCGTGCAGGAGGACGTTGCGGCCTGCCAGTTGTGGTAGGAAACTCTCGACAGCGTGACGGACGGCCTTCAGCTCCTTCCAGGTAATGTGTTGTTGTTCGTCCTCCTTGCTCCAGAATCCTCGAGCCTCGACTTGCTCGTTTAGGACCGCGCCCCAACCATACCCGGAGCTGTCCGTGTGTAGATATGCTGTTTCCACGGGTTTGTGGATGGGCTTGCCGTTGGACTGACTGGGCACCTCTGTCCACCACTGTAGGTCGCGACGTAGCTGGGGGGTGAGCCGGACGAGGCCACCCCACTTCTCGCCGACGACGGAGTGAAGTTCGCGGAGGAAGAACCTGGCCGCCGGAATTGCCAAAAAGAGGTACTGGGCCTGACCTGCGAGTGATTGCAGGTCTTTTACGGGTAACCAGCGCGCGTTCCGTGTAGCTCTCCCGATGAGGTGTCTGGCCTGTTGTGCAATCTTGTGGAGTTTTTGCTCCGGCGCGTAGAAGTAGCCTGACGCTGTGTCGATGTCGATACCCAGGTGGTGCCCGACTTGCGCTGGTGTCCAGAAACCCTTGGTGGGGTGTCGGAGGAGACCGAGCCGGTCGAGCAGCTGTGACAGGCGGTGGCGTAAGGTAAGCGCCTCCGCCTCTGTAGACGCGAAGAGTAGAAAATCGTCGACGTAGGGTAGTATTCGGGCGCCTCGCCACCGCGTTCGTCTGAGGTAGGTCTTTGAGCTGCTGTTCGTCGGTGGGGTAGGTGCTTCGGGGTCCGGGTTTCGCAAGAAATTTACGAAGGTGAGCGTCATCTTGCAGAAATAAAACGGGGATAGGGACCAACCCATAGGTAGCCCGGCTAGCCTGTAGAGTTGGCCTCGGACGTTGACGGTGAAGTAGTTTCGGTCCGCTGGGTTGATGCCCAGTGCGTAGAACCCGTCTTGTAGGTCGAAGCTGAACATATAGTCCCCCTTGCGGGTGAGGTGCTTCACCCCGAGTAGGGTCTCCATCTTGAGTCGTTTTCGCACGCAATACTTGTTGAGTGGTCGTAGGTCGCAGATTAATCGCCACTGGTTGACGCCCGGTTTTGGGACTAGGAATAGTCTGGAGACGTAGTCGCTGCAGGTCGAAGGTTCCCAAGCGCCGGCCTGTACAAAGCGCGCTAATTCGCGTTCGACGAATTCTAGTTGGGCAGGGGTAGCATCGAGTAACGACACTCCTTGGTTGAATCGTGGGGGTGGGCGGTTGTTTTTGAACGGTATCGATACGCCCTCCCGGATCCACTGTAGGGTTTGCACGCTCGCGCCGATTTTCTCCCACTCGCGCCAGCTCCGTCGCACGCGATGTCGCATGTAGTCGGAGGCTGGGTTGCAGGAATCGGCGCGGCGGTGCACACCATCAGCCCTCTGCCTCGGGCTCGGGCTTTTTGTTTTGGCGAGTCTTGTCCTTGTCGCGCTTCTCTCGTTTTTCCTTGTCCCTGATTTCCTTGTCTTTGAGGTTCTTGTCCGGCCTCGTGGTTGGTCTGTCGGGGTTGCCTCCGTCGCCCCTGCCGGGCGTCGACTGCTTAAAGGTTTGAGCGGCTTGAGCTTTTGCGGCCGCGTGGAGACTAACTTCGAGGCGTTTGTCTTCCAGTGCCGCGAGGAGGCCGTCGACGCCGTTGGTGCTGCGGTCGGCAGCCTGTGTGTCGAAGAATCTGGAGTAGACGAGGCGTTCGGCGACTCGCTCCTCTCCGGTAAGGGCCTTCTTGCCTTTGAATCGTCGAACGTAGGTAAGTCGCGACTCGACGGCTTGCGTGACAGTTTTGTGTGTCCGAACGGCCGCGTCGGTAATATCCCAGGCGTGCGCTCGTTCCGCTTCGGTAGCGGTTGTCGAACGAATCGTTGCCAGAGCTGTTTCGAGCGCCGCGTCCGCGGCCGCAGAGTAAACGCCATAGCACGCTAGGTGTCGATACTCGTCTCGTGAGGAAATTCGTTTCTCCTCGGTTAGGAACCTGTCAGTCTCGTCGTGTCGAGGCGTCCACAGGCCCGGTATAGAAGCGTTGACAGGCGGTAAATTGTCGTTGAACGCTCGTGGGAGTAAGTCGATCCAATCGCGCGGGTCGATGTACGCGGGCTTGGTCGAATGAGCAGATACAGGCGTGGCGTACTCGTCCACGCTCCCACCCTCAGAGACTGCGTCGGCAGGTACTGACGGAATGTTATGCTGCTTGGTAGGGGCTGGCGGTTTTGTCTGGTCGCCGTCAACCTTCAGGAGCAGCTGGTTAACAAGATTATACAAGTTTTCAAACTGCGCTGCATATGGTGGCGCTCGGATGTCCCCGCTGTCGTCCCCCGTTGGGTACAGGTGTTCTGGTAGATTGTCTGCCATAGTTGCCGTGTGAATGTTTTCGATAGTAGCTACACCGTGTGCTAGTAGAGATCAGTCACCTTACTAGACTGCTAGAGTCTAGATGCCGTTGCGTGAGCTGTGCTCGCGCAAAGGCAGAAGGTGGACGACCTATGTGTGTCGGCGCGTCATATAGGGGTAACGCATGTCTGTGTTTTACCAACAGTGTCATGCGTACTCTAGCGGTTAGAATTTGTAACGTCGTGGCAACGCCCGACTATTCTCGCCCCCAGTGTAATTTAAACCTCTATAATTTCAATATGACCAATAAATTCTTTTCTGTCCCGTACTGCCAGTACCCGTACTGCCCGGCAAGTCCCGTACTGCCCGTACCCGTACTGCCGAACTCTCGGACGACTGCCCGGCAAGTCCCGTACTGCCCGGCAAGTCCCGTACTGCCCGGCAAGTCCCGTACTGCCCGTACCCGTACTGCCGAACTCTCGGACGACTGCCCGGCAAGTCCCGTACTGCCCGTACCCGTACTGCCGAACTCTCGGACGACTGCCCGGCAAGTCCCCGTACTGCTACCCCGCAACGCCCCCTCCAGGCTGTCGGCCGACCGACATGCGCTGCCGCAACGCCCCATCCCCAACCCACTCCCCCCCCAAAAACAACCCGGTACCCTCCGAAAGGGTACTAATTATTGTCGCTAAATGGCACCGGTGCCGGTGCTTACGCTGCCGCTCGCTCCACACCGGGGAGGGCGGTACCAAGTACCAAGTACTCCAGCAAAACTGTTTATTTCTTATATAGCTATAGGCCCCTAACTTTTGGCAAACTTCTAAATTAACCTGGTACCCGGTACCCTGGTACTCTTCTTTTTTTTCGCAAAAAAATAAAGTAAAGAATACCGATGCCCGTTGCTAACGCAACACCTCAAACCACACCGGGGCCTCCGCACAGTACCAGGTTGCACCGCCGGCCGGACCGCCTCCGCCTCCGCCGACCGCAACCACTCACGCCACCGCCGAGGAGGAGGATTTAATATCGCAGCACGCCGCTGTACTTAGCGACTGTACTTATCGACAGAATGAAATTAGCGACTGTACTTAGCGACTGTACTTAGCGACCTACTGTACTTAGCGACAGACTGTGATTAGCGACACACGCGAGTGCCCCCCGATCGAGCGCCCCGCCCGCCCCGCCCGCCCCGCCTATAAAAACGCCGCGCACGCCACAATTCCGCTCACACCTTCAAGCTCTATAGGAATCTCCCCGTGCCCAACCCGAGATCCCCGGGGTCGCTAGGGAGGCATCGTAGCGAGCAAGGCAAGCTCGTCCGTCCGCAAGATAATAATTCCGGTGTGGCTTCGGCCACGGGGTTACTTGCACTAGGACGAGCTTGCCTTGCTCGCTAAAGGGTGCCTATATCTTGTTGGTGTCTTCTTCGGGATCCCTACCTTCGGGTATTGCGTGTGGCTTCGGCCCGACTCGTTGAATGCTTGCATGTCATGATTTGCTAACGTGTGCTTGCAGGTCGTCGTCACCACCAAGGACGGAATTCACCCGCCCCGCCCCGCCCCGCCCCGCCCCGCCCCTTGTCTATTTTCGCTTGACATGTCTTTTTATAAGGAAGGACCTTTACTAACTATTGCTTGGTGTGCTTGCAGGTCGTCAATGCTTAACCGGTGTTTTTAAACACCACCAAGCATGGAAATTTCACTTGTCTTTGTCTTTGTCTTTGTCTTTGTCTTTATATTTTTTCAATTTCATTTCAATTTCATTTCCAAAACCCAAATGCTCCCGCGCCGACTCCTTGCACTCACGCCCACCGCCAGCTACGGTATCGTGTACGTGATTGGATAATGAAGCGGATCATTGTTGTCCGGTCCGGCCGATGTATCGGTGTACACGACGACACCGTTTCTTTTGATGGTAATCCCGGGTGTGTTCCTAGGACGAGCCCAATTCACTATGAACGATGCGGAGTTGTTCCTGCTCGGGTCGACCATTGTCCACATCAGGTCACCCACCCCCAAGGATCGGTTATACACTTGATATGAACTTGAAGAGTCTAAAGAGAAATGATAGGGTGTAGCGACTCTATCTCTATCGTATGGATGATAGTACAGCTTCCATGTGTTCTCAGGGATCACAACCGAACCCCCAAACGAGCTATCAACCCAAAAAAGCCAAGCACCATTGTCGTCGGATGACACGACCGAAACGAAGAACTTCCACACGTCTGGTGGTGGTGGCGGGCCGGTGGTGTGCGTCCCCACCGGCTGCGGCCCTGCCGTGTTGCCGCGGGCGTCGATAAGTTCCACCCAAAAGTAGTAGGTGGTTTCGGGGTCCAGCCCGCTCACCGTCGCGACACCATCCAGGTACCTTTTGACGCCGGTGGCGTGGTTTTTCGTTGACGAGTTGAGCACCGCCGCGGTGACGTTGGTATACTCCGCCGGAACTTCGTCGACGGTGTTTCGGTAAAGCCGTACCTCGGTGACGCCACTCATCTTACTGAGGTAGAGTAAGATTTTTCGATGAACCCCGGGATACTCGGAGCGTTCTCTTCTAGCCGGCTCATCACATTACTCGTGTGACGGATGAAATCCCCCTCAGACATGTATTCGGCATTATTCAGGAGGCGGAGAGTGCATTCCGTGTTGATATCACGAACGACTTCGCCGAACCGTGACGAATAATCGTTGTGGCGCTCAGCTTTGTTCGGCCATTCTAATCCCCGATTTACCGCAGCCACGGACCCGCTGAGTAGGGACAAACAACCGCTAACGATCGCGGGTACCCCGGTGGTAGCCGAAGGTTGCCCGATTCCGTACGTAAGGTTCAAGCAACCCACGCCGAGAGACAGTGCGACGGTGGTGAACATCGCCATGTCCGCACGTCCCTTAAAGAACGAATAGGAATCTCCATGCAAGCGCCTTAGTTTTTTCGCGTGTGCGCGCCACTTCTCAAGCAAGGGGTTTTCGATCTGAACGGCGGCCTCGCTTTCACTCATTTTGTTTTGACCTGAGAAAAAGGGTGCCGGCTCTATTGTCAAGTCCTCCCACATCAATCAAGATAAGCATCCGCGGCTCCTCTACCGTGTTCCCGATAGAAATTTTTCGGATGCTCGTGGTGAAGCCAAGTAGATAATTCCACGGCGGGAGAAACGTGGTTATATCGGGTCGGTTAGTATCCGACAGCCGCAGGTTTGTTTGGACAAGTGGCATTGTGTGTGTTATTACGTGTCGAAGAAAGAAAGCGTGATGGAAACACTGAAGGCGTCGGCGGGGGTGACCTCTATCGAGCTCTCCACCAATTCCGGGGCCGAATCGTCCTCATCAACGTCGAAGATGCCGCTGGTTTCAGATTGTGGCTCGAAGATTTCCACAAATCCCTCGTGCAGCCCCGGGCGCAAAACACTCCCAGGGAACTTCGCCGTTCCGAGCGTATGCCTGAAGGTCATTCTTCGCCAGCTATTTGATAAAAGGTTAGACAAATTACGTACGCCGTTGACTCGCCATTGCCAAGCTCAGTAAATTGCGTCGCAGTCCGAAGTTGAAGGTCGATCTCACCCACGTTATCTAGCGGCCGCCGGATCGGAATCCCCACAGTGTCTTCGTTAACACCCTTCAGAGTGAGCTTCTGGCCCACGTAGCTCAGTGCGTCTTGCGCGCGTGATCCCGGGAGAAATCCGAGGACACTTAGGCCTTGGTACGGGTCGTCGACGAAGGTCCTGCTAGTGATTGCGAGCCCGTACGCCTGCGCGCCGTAGAGATGAACCAATGAGCAATGCGAGACCGCGACCTGCCACTTTGTGCCGTCGTTGCGATCAGTCCGAAACGTGCGGAAGTCGACGGGGACCCTTTCGTTTGGTCCGCGGACATTCATCCACACGTGAAAGAAGGGCGGACTACGCTCAGGCTCTTCAACCCAGAAAACGAGGCTGAAGGTGAAATCGTTTACGAAAGTAGGCGTCCACGGGACCACAGTAGTTCCGAGCTTCGTCGGGCCCTGCAGGAGGTAGAACGACATGTCCCCGCGTACTAGCCGCGAACCGTCGCATATCCCAGCGCACGTGTTGCTTTGGACGTACGACGAATCCGCCATCTCGCCAAATACGTTTCCGCCACGCCAAGACTGTAAAAGAGCTAGGATGGAGTCGTTGTTTGCGGGATCCCAGCTCTTGTAGGAATTTGATTGTCGGATCGACGGTGAGCATAGCATAATCGAAAGTGGGTCGGGCTCCACACCTGTGAAGCCTGTGATCGGTGTACACCACTCCAGCGCGAAGCGAACATGGGTTTTACCTTGGAACCCGCTGCCGTTCTGAAAGGCGGGCGTGCGAACGGTGAAGGCGTGTTTCTCGCCGCTCACGCGCTCTTGGGTGCTAACTACGATTCTGCGCGCGACCATTTGGTGTAATCAGTAGAAAACATTTACAAGGCCATCCGCTCCGACCACGATAAAGCCATCGTAGTGGGAAAAGACGTCTACCGTTACGCTTGCGTCCAGTGAGGTATCGAAGTTTACAGTGAGATGCGACACCGACGTCGAGACGTCTACACCTGCCTGCGAGAACATGCTCTTGTGCGACTGCGATTCTAGGTCGGTCGCGATAAGGTATTTTCCTTCGTCGAGGCCCCAGGTTCCATCCGTCACAATCCCCATGTGCTCGAGTGATCCGTACCCATGGAACGCCTTCTGTGTTTCAGCCCAAGCCTCAGCGTCGGAATCGACGGGCTTTGAGGGTGTTAATACTCCGTTGATGGTGTACTGATAACGCCCCGTGTTTCCAACAACATTCTTGCGCTCGGAGACGTATTTGATGCTGCTATAGTCGGCTGCGTCCTTCCTAATCGTGCTATGAGCGTTTTCAACGACTTGTAAGGGGATGAAAAGGCCATCGACATTGAGCTACTTCCATTGGGGGCGATCCACCGGTGCTGAGAGAAAGTGGAATACGGAATGACGATCCCACCGCTATTGGCCTCGTTCAATGCACGATCGACTGTGGGATCGAGGTGTATCATTTCAGCGACATACTCCACGTCTTTTAGCACCCATGGCCTATTCCCCTCTTGCACCTTCTCCAAATCCCCCAAGGTGAGCTCGAGTGTCAAATGCGTGCGGGCCATTGCCCCAACCGGCAGATATTTCTGCTGGTTCGTGCCTATGATAGCACTAATCAAGGGGATGCAGAAGATCATGCTGTCTGTAGCATCTACTTCCCTACTAAAACCCTCGGAGATCGTTCCGGTAGTCTCCATCTGGATTTTGTCCCCGGTGACGTCGAATAAGGCGTGAACTAGAGCGTTATATTCTTCGATGTTCTCCAACACACCGCCGCCGGCCCCACCGGATGCAGAGACCTTGAGCGAGCGGATGATTGCGTGCGCGGAGTAATCGAACTTGAATGATGCCATTTCACTCGCTGCATCCAAGTTTTGTAGCGTGAATTTCAAATAGCTCTGCCGTGAATTCAGGTACTCCCCGCGATTCCCTGTCGGAAGTACAAAACGGATCGTGTTTCCCGGTAGGAAGCCGCTGGATCCGTTCTCGGGATAGATATGGACACTAGACTTCGTGGCAGCGGCCGCAACGGGCCGGTTCCCATACACGAAACTATCACTGATGGAGGATCGCACTTCGGTCATGGTGTATTTATAATATCGTCACAGAAAAAAGTTTCGTCAGCCTCTGCCTCCTCTCTCAAGCAAAGAGCCCGGGCCTCTCATCCGGCCGTACGCGGATCGGACAGCCGCAGCGTGACCCTTCATGCTGCCAATATCTGCCCCGTTTCCATCAAGAACCCCCTCCACGCCGCCAGCAATCCCGCCGATCCCGCGGGCAATGGCGCCGGCCGACGCGATGCCAGCACCGAGCACGGGGTTGAAGGCGGCGACCGGCGCAGCTGCGGAGAGCATCCATCCGCCGAGCTTGTTTCCAGCCACCCGAACCCCGTGGGCGACCTTTTGACCGATGTTTCGAAGGCTGTGGAGCTTTTGACCGATGTAGCGCCCGAGTCCCATGGTTTGTGCGTGTTTGCTATAAGCCTACATTTTTCTTCACATGCGTGCTTTGCCCTTCCTCTCGGCTAGCTGTTTTTTAATATATGCCGCCTTTTCCTCCTTACCCCTCCTTTTTTTTCCTGCCGGGAACTCTATTCCCAAACGCTCCGCAAGCTCGTCAATTACTCTTGGTTCAAACATTTGAGGATTATTGATGATATAAGAATCATCAAGGCCTGTTTGTTCCCGGTCTTCGAAAGATCGAACAAGCTGTTTGACACCCGATGATGATGGCGCGTAACTCCTCGGGTTCGACGCTTCCATCATCGGTTTTTCCGGCACAGGCACGGCCTGGGGCATCTGCCTCTCGGATTGGGCGATGGGTGACGCGGCGTGTTTGAAGTGATCATGCGGTCGCATGATTGAGCTCGCCGCGGGCTGCTGTAAAATCGTCGGTGCCGGGGGGGCAATCCCCATTGTCCAACCACGCGTGAAGGGCTCGGGCTGATTGCCCGGCGTGGATTCACCAGTTGATAATGTTTGCACCACGTTTACCCGCACGTTTTGGTTACGAAAAGCACGGGGTTTCGGTTTTTTAGCGGCCGCTCGTGTGCGTGCCGGTTTCTTCGTCTTCTTTTCCCGAGTAACCTTGATCTTCCGCCGCGGCATTGCTGTCATGTATACCTATACTATCGAAATTCTTGTACAGCGAGCCGTCGCCCGTGTCAGCGAACATGAATGCGTAGGGCCGATCGAAGACAAACCTCATGACCTCGTCCGCTTCATCCCGCGGAAGCGTGATCAGCTCCTCGAATATCGCTGTGGTTTCCTTCTTGTTCCGGGGCTTGTACATGAGGAAATGGCTGAGCGTTTTGCGTATGCCAAGCGGCATCGAGTTGTAAGACTGAACAAGGATGATGATGGACAGCCGGTAATGGCGGCGATTGAATATTAGCTCGCGAAGAATGTGCTGAATTTCATTATCTTTCAAGGAAGCGGTCACGTCGTCGAGTACCAACAAACTATTCTTCTCTTTCTCCGCAGATTCCTTCACCGCCTCCCGAATTCCGTCGAGGGTCGCCCAATCTAGGTCGTCGTGCATCTTGTTGTGGTTTTTAAATATGTTCCGCTTCAAACTCGCCACGGAGTGAGACGGCATGACAACGTGCACGTGATGAAAGGCCTTGCGGTAGGCTTGCTTGCTCGAGAGTAGGCTTACGAGCATCGACGTTTTACCCGTGCCCGCGGAGCCGATGATCGCCATAAAAAATGGCCGATTCGGGAGGGGCTCCACCACTTGATCATGGATCTTTTTGTCGCAGAGAAACGCTGGGGGGTTCACTTTGAATTCCGACCGTTGTTTGATGTTATATCGCATTTAGCGCGCCATTTATAGTACCTTCTTATTTCTTTTGGAGCCACCCCCCAGGTTACTGCCTCGAGCACTTGGAATTGCTCGTCGGTGAAGCCGAACCCGCCGAAGGTTTCCTTCCACCACGCCGCCGTCCCGTAGTTTGAGCTCCGAGCAAGCAAATGGGGATCTGTCTGGGTGGACTTACTCGCAGAAATGGAGGAAACCGCTTCCCCGTGAACCACCTCCGAACCGATGGTCTCGAGTAGAGAAGAAGTAGACGAAGTAGACGCCATCGTTCTATTTATTTTCTATTGTAGTAAGAAAAGAAATGGTATGGGACGCAGCGATCTCGAGCGCGGCGACGGCAGTGACGGAGACGGTGACCAAGACACCGTTCCTGAGGTACTTGGCGATACTGGGGGGAGCGATGTGGCTAGTCGAGAGATTCAGGCCGTCGAAAAAGAACCAACCGGCCTTGATCCGAAGCCCAAAACTAAACGAGTAGCAAGCGAGAAGATGAAGGCCGCCCTCCTACGCGCCAGAACGGCAAAGGCTGAAAAGCGCCGGTCGAGGGCCAAGCAACCAACAATCCAGCCCCAACCCCAGTTTTTCTTCGATATTGTTTAAAAGATGCTCCAGCAGCTGTACTTGGACACGGCGTATGCTGATGCGACGCTCGATGACGGGACCCACGTATTCTCCCTACTCGATCCACTGACCGTCCCCCAGGGTTTCACCATGCAAGTTAGGCTGTTGAACGCGTGGTTGCCTCATACGTACTACAGTATATTTGACGGCAACGATACGCTGGTTTTTAAATACGACGACGGTGGTGAAATTCCGGGAGAGCCGGTCACCATCAAGCTTCCCCGCGGCAACCGGTCGATCGACGATATCGTCGCATTTCTAAACGATGGACGACTCGATGAGTATGTGGCGAGTTACGATGAGAACACGAATAAGCTGTCGCTAATTGCAACGGAAAACGCCGAGCACCATGTAGTTATTGGAGAAGGCACCACGTGCACTCGGCTACTAGGCTTGAATGTTGGTGACTCAGCCAAAATCGTCGACGGAGAGTTCCTGCTCACCGCCAGCCGTATCGTGGACTTGACGCGGACTAGCAGCGTTTTCGTGCATAGCAACCTCCTCACTCAAAACCGCGACCCCCGGACTCGGCGCGTGGGCGATATCCTAGCAAAGATACCGAGCTCCGCCCAGTTCAATGAAATTGACCACTACTCCTCGGACGCCTTCGTGGACGTTTTTAACCGCTATCTAAGCTACGTGAGCATCCGGCTCAGCGACGACGACGGGCGAACTTTGGACCTCAACGGCGGGCGTTTCACGGCGACGTTAAAAATAGCTTTTGCTAAGATTAACAAAGATGAACCAGTCTCGGCAAGTATCAGCGCCGCTGCAGCTGAACGGGCGCCGGGCAGTGGAGGTCGACCTATCCCAAATAGAATCCCTGTACCGCGAGCTAGCGGCCCGGGTGACACTGGAGGAGACGGAAAATGACCGGCAAGACACGGACTTGACGGCGCTTACTGACACGGTGACTGGATTTGCCGGCGAGTTCAGCGCGTCGAACATTCGCACCGACAACATCACCGCTATTGGGTTCGATAGCGACATCACCGTGGGCGCCTCCCTTTTGCCGACGACGGCGGCGTTGGTGGGACCGATTCACTCACTCGGCAGCGAAACCCACGAGTGGAAGTCTGTGCACGCCGAAGACGTTATGCTTGCTGGCGCGAGCTTGAGCAACACCTTGGGCGAATTGAGGAGCGATATAGACGCCGGATCGAATCTCGTGCAGCACCTGAAAATCGAGGGAGACGGGCTGATCGGTGTCGACCACAACAAAAGAGACTTCGGGGCGTTGGACTATCCGTGGTGGGAAATATTCACAACCGACATCACTGTGAACGACAGCATAAATATCAACATGGTCAAGTCAAGTCGCTCTGATACCGATGACATCACGGTGTACGCAAATCTCGTGCCAAATGACACGGACATCGGTGGGAACACGATTGGAACGGATACGAAGCCGTGGCAAGCCGGGAACTTCCATGACGTATACGCCAAGAACCTATTCGCCCAAAACTCGGAAGGTTTCTCTCGCCGGGCGCTGCTCGACGGGGACCAAAACGTGTCCAACAACATCTTGCCGCAGGCTGATACAAGTGTTGATTTCGGCTCAACAACGAGGCCCTTTAGCAAAGCCTATTTTACGGATTTGTACGGTTTAGACGCCTCCAGCACGCCACGGAGGGCACTGCTAGAAGGAGGTGATTACGCGACTGGAAATCATTCGCACGACGAATATGCCCCGGTTGAACACACGCACGACGCCTACGCCTTGACTACGCATACGCACGATGACGCCTACGCCCCTATTGCACACACGCACGACGACTACGCCACTACCGGACACACGCACAGTGAGTACGCCTTGACTACGCATACGCACGACGACTATGCCCCTGTTGCACACACGCACGACGACTATGCCGCTGTTGAACACGCGCACGACGACGCCTACGCTCCTATTGCACACACGCACGAAGACTATGCCCTTGCGGAACACACGCACGACGACGCCTACGCTCCTATTTCACACACGCACGACGATGCCTACGCCCCTATCGCACACGCGCACGACGACGCCTACGCTCCTATTTCACACGCGCACGACGAATATGCCGCTGTTGAACACGCGCACGACGACGCCTACGCTCCTATTTCACACACGCACGACGATGCCTACGCCCCTATCGCACACGCGCACGACGACACCTACGCCCCTATCGCACACGCGCACGACGACTATGCCGCTGTTGAACACGCGCACGACGACGCCTACGCTCCTATTGCACACGCGCACGACGACTATGCCCTTGCTGAACACGCGCACGACGACGCCTACGCCCCTATCGCACACACGCACGACGACTACGCCGCTGTCGCACACACGCACGACGACACCTACGCCCCTATCGCACACGCGCACGACGACGCCTACGCTCCTATCGCACACACGCACGACGACTACGCCTTGACTACGCATACGCACGACGACTACGCATTGACTATGCATACGCACGACGACTACGCCTTGACTACGCATACGCACGACGACTACGCCGCTGTTGCACACACGCACGATGACTACGCCCCGGTTGAACACGCGCACGACGACGCCTACGCTCCTATTTCACACACGCACGAAGACTACGCCACTACCGGGCACACGCACGATGACTACGCCCCGGTTGAACACGCACACGATGACGCCTACGCTCCTATTTCACACACGCACGACGACTACGCCGCTGTTGCACACACGCACGCATGGGATACTGTCACGGGCAAGCCAACCTTTTTTAGTGGCTCCTACAACGATTTGACAGACCGGCCTGACATCGAGGAAATTGTCGAGGTACAACTTCTAGCCGCTGGAAATGATTATGCACTTGAAAATCATACACACAACGAGTACGCCTCGAGTGGACACACGCACGCGGAGTACGCCACTGTCACACACACACACAACGAGTACGCCCCGACCAACCACACGCACGACGACTACGCCTTGACTACGCACACGCACGACGACGCCTACGCTCCTATTGCACACACGCACGATGACTATGCCTTGACTACGCATACGCACACTGGATTCGCCCCGACCAACCACACGCACGACGACGCCTACGCTCCTATTTCACACACGCACACTGGGTTCGCCCCGACCAACCACTCGCACAGTGAGTACGCCCTGACTACGCATACGCACACTGGGTTCGCCCCGACCAACCACTCGCACAGTGAGTACGCCTTGACTACGCATACGCACACTGGGTTTGCCCCGACCAACCACTCGCACAGTGAGTACGCCCTGACTACGCATACGCACACTGGGTTCGCCCCGCTAAGTCACACGCACGCATGGAATACCATAACGGGCAAGCCAACATTCTTTAGTGGCTCGTACAACGACCTCACAGACAAGCCAGGGCCTGTGACGTGGCTGGAAATGGCCAGGCCCTCATGGACAAACTATTTCTCACTTGGGGGCACCATAGACACCGTGACCATCGGCTCAAACAGCTTCAAAAGCGGCGACTTCGCCCCCAACGGTCAAGGTGTGTATGACCTCGGTGACCCATACGCCCGGTGGCGGCGCTTTTACGCGGAGGAAATATACGCCGACAAGGGAATCGACGCGGGCAACAATCGCATCACGAACGTCGCAGCCCCGGTAGGTTACTACGATGCTGCGACGAAAGGGTACGTTGACCAAGCCGTAGGATCGGGCACGACGTCCTTCAACGATATCACTGATATACCAACGTGGTTGACCAAGATTTCGTACGATGACATCGGCCAATATATGGAGCCTATGCAGCCCTCGAACTATGACCTCGTGTTGCACGACTCGCTCTCGCCGTCGGTGGACTCGACGTATAATTTGGGTCAAAACCTGAGGCGATTTTTATTCGGCTACTTCGAGCGGGTGCGCTTGTCGGGAAACGATCCGTCCTATGACGACGAGGCTATTACTTATCAGTTCCTCCGGTCCTACGTCACGGAAAACGCACAGGGTGCATCGTCATGGAGCGGGATAAGCGACAAGCCTGAGTTTTTGAGCAAGATATCATATGAAAATGACCCGGAAAACCCATCTAATCGTGACCTAGTTTTTAGCGACTCGATCATTCCTGACGGACTTTGCAGCATTGGACGTGAGAACCGGCGATTTGTATATGGATATTTTCAGCGGGTGCGGGTTTCTGAATCACCGTACGACGACGATGAGGCAGTACCGTACAGATTCATGCGCGAATACGTCGCGGCGAACAGTATGTGGAGCGAATGGGGTGGCATACGGGGGAGGCCGACATGGACGGACCGATTCAGTGGCGACACAACGGTGAGCGTAGGAAGTAATCTAATTCCGAACGCCTCCCAACTCGATATAGGAAGTGTGTTATTGCCGTGGAGGCACATTTATTCCTCATATCTTACTGTATATAGCTATGCTTACTTCAGTGGATCGCGTATCCAAGGGGTAGGCGCCCCGAGAAGTGACACCGATGCTGCTACTAAAAAATACGTGGATGACGCCGAAACGGACACGAGATCGTACGTGGACGCCCAGAAACAGGACCTTTTGTCGCAAATTAACACGTTATCTACACAAGCGGGCCATATCATCAGCATACTAGCAGCCGAGATGAGTGAGGAGGAGATCCCGTTCAGAGTCATATACAGCGAGGACAATAACTCCAAAATGCTGACGGTTGGTCAGGCGAGGGCCTTGCACTTTATATTTCCAGCCTCTCTACAGAATCACACGGACCTTATCACGGAAGTCAAGCTCACATTTTCATGTCGAAAATCGACAGGCTTTATGTTTCTCAGGGGTCGAAGCACCACAACCCTAAGTTGGGATATGACCGGCACTGATCTATTGGTACAGGAATCGTTTCCAGCCTTTGGATTGTCGACCGGCCAGCTAGACGAAATACTGAATGTCAAAGTTACACTACGTGTCACAATCGCTTCTAATGTGTTTACGGTGGCTTCTACCACTGTGAAAGTGCGTGACCGGCTCGAGCAAGATTTCACAATGTTTATGTAGCTTTTAAACAGGCCGCTACATAAACATTGTGTCGCCGGGTTATGGGCAAACAATGTTTAACATGTGCATGAAGTCGATGTACGCTCACCCAGTCTTGGCAAACTTGTGCCACTGTGGCGTCTCCAAGAAATCTTGTAACGTTGTTGTCTGGTGTACTTCGTTCAACCGGTGCCAGAGAGGTGGAATGTCGTCATCATTGAAGTGTGTCATGAAGAGTAGGTATCTGCCTCGTCGCCCATGTAGTGACTTGATGCACACAGCACAGATGTGTGAGACATCAAACTCCTCATCGTCTCCTTCAAGTACAATTACCGGGACATCTGGTCGTAGCGGAGCGGTAGAGCAGGGTCGTAAATTGTTGACATGGAACACAGGGTGTAAGCGTATTGTCGCTTGAAGTTTCAATCTGTAACTGTGTTTCCCAATTTCCTCCTTCACTGAAAAAGGTCCAAGCTGTTTGTCTCTGAGTTTCCGGTTCGGTTGTCCACGGAGAAAAAGGTTTGCTATGACGACTGACACCTTGTCTCCCTTAGCGAAGTGTGGCGATGTAGACGGTTTTGTGCGCTCTTGCATCTAGTCTTTGTGTAGCTGTAACACTGAGCGTACCAGAGTATGTACGTCTTGTAACAATCTCAATCGTTATGCTGCGTCTTGTGAAACTGGAATCGATGGTCGCATGCTAAACAGCAGGTCAAGAGTCTCCTCAGGAGAGAATCCAAAATTAGCCTCAAACGTTGTGTGCTCAGCTCCGAGTGCACGCGAAGCGTTGTACGCAAATTCCACTTGCGGTAGTAGTGTTGTCCAATCAGAGCCATCATAGCCACAGAAGCAACGAAGAAGCTGCTGAAACGTGTTGTTCACGCGCTCTGTCAGTCCGCCTGTTTCTGGATGTCGACTGGAAGACATGTTCAGGCGCGTTCCAAGGCGTCGCCAAAGTGTCTGCCAAAAGGCACTGACGAATTTCGAGTCGCGGTCGCTAATCAGCACACGGGGTAGTCCATGCAAACGGTAGACTCCCTGTAAAAACAAAGTTGCAATTTCTTCGGCAGTAACAGTCTTTGTACACGGCAGAAAATGGGCCATTCGAGTTAGATGGTCTACTACAATCAGCACACTCTTAAAGCCATTGCTCTCAGGTTAGAGTGTCAAGTAGTCAAGACCAACTGTATGCCACGGTCTGGGTGGAACATACAGTGGGTAAAGAGTCGCAGCCATCTGCGGTCGAATCTTTGCTCGTCGACATACGACGCAGCGTTCACAAAAATCTTTCACATCTTGGCGAATTCGTTTCCACCAGAATCTGTCGAGTGCTTTAGCAAGAGTGCTAGCAACTCCTATGTGACCAGCTGACGAACTTTCGTACAGCTCTATGATCATTCTCAGTCGGAGCTCAGAGTTCTGCGGTATACAGAGGCGATTGAGGCGCCAAAAGTATCCGTCTTTGGCTTCAATCCGGCTGTCTTTCGTCCACTCACCCTCGTCCCAATAAAACGAGTCTTGGGAGTACCCCTCGCGAATGAGATCAGCGAACTCATGATACAGCTGCAACGCGTTAACAGTCAGTAAATTTAACTGCGCGTCTTCAAACAGCTGCTGGGACTTCCGTCGTAATTCTCGATATGACGGAACCTCGCCATCCCAAAATAATGGAACTGTGGCCTGAGGTACGAAGTCTGGACGCCGGCTTAACGGGGCAGCTTGGTTCAGAGCTCCCTTGCGATATGCAAGTGTCATCGAGCCCACAAACGGTTGCAAATCCCGCAGGTATCTTGCTTGCCGCTTGTTCAGCATGTTGTTCGGTTGCCTGAGCAGATGTCGCAGTGTGTCGTGGTCTATTACGACAAGGAACTAAGGGCATCCTTCAAGATAGCACCTCCAATGCTTGACAGCTTCGCATACGGCCAAAGCTTCTAAGTCGTACGCAGAGTAAGTGTTACCACGCTCAGCTGGATTCAGCTTACGCGCCCAGTAAGAGACTGGTTGAAGACCTCCTCCTTGGTCTTGCAACATGACTACCGCAATCCCCATTGTTGAAGCATCTGTAGCCACGGTGAACGCCGCGTCCGAGCCGACCTCCGGAAGGATCAGGCATGGCGCGGAAATGAGCCGTAACTTGAGAGTCTCAAAGGCTTCCAAACAAGCAGGCGTTTGCAGTAAGTCCGTCAATGGAGCCGTAAGGTCGCTAAAATGATGTATAAATCTGGCGTAGAAATTGCAGAACTGTACGAAACTGCGAACCTCCTTCTGCGTCTTGGGCACTGGCCAGTCTGCAACGGCCTCGACTTTCTTTGTGGAAACCTAAATTTTACCTGCTGACACAGTGTAACCCAGCTACTCCATCTCTTGCAGGCCGAAGAAGCATTTCTTAAGGGGTAACTTCAGGCCCTCCTCTTTGAATCGCTGTAACACGAGACGCAGGTGCTCCAGGTGTTCCTCCAGAGTTCGACTGTAGATACATACGTCATCGAGGTAGACAGTCACGAACTTATGTAAAAAGTCGCGAAGTATGTCATTCATCATCCGCTTAAAAGTAGCTGGTGCATTGGACAGTCCAAACGGCATGGCGACCCATTCCATTAGGCTATCAGGTGTCTGAAAAGCCGTCTTATGGATGTCCTGATCACGCACTCGAACTTGCCAGAAGCCAGAGGCGAGGTCGAGATGGGTGTAAAAATTCGCGTCCTTAAGTTCGTCAAGCGTGTCGTCCACACGCGGAAGTGGATAAGCATCTTTACGCGTAACATCGTTAAGGCCACGGTAGTCAATGGACAAACGTAGTGAGCCATCAGCTTTCCGCACAAAATAAATTGGCGAGCCGAACTCACTGTAGATGGGACGGATCAGACCAGCCTCCACTGCGTCTTTTGAGCCGTCGATTAAGTTCAGCGCGCTCTGCAGGTGACAATATGTTCAGCCGTTGGCGTCGCATCGGGCATGTTGTTTCAATGGGGTGATCCCACTGTCGGCTTACAAGTGGAGAGTCGACAGGTTGCAATAACTCCGGGAAGTTATCGTAGAGTAACGACCGGAAGTTGTCACGTTGTTCTGCAGTTAGCTCCTCTCCAGTGTGAAAGTCAGTTGGTTGTTCAGTGGCTGACGTAAGTTCAATGACGTAAAATTCAGCATGACGTCCCCAGCTGCGGCGCGTCTTACGCATGAGTTTCTGAACCTTAGTAGACGACAGTAGCAAACACTCGGGGCATCGTTCCTCGAGCGTAGTCTCCACTGCTGTGCCGTCCATGAGAGTAAAAACTCTGGTTGTACCAAAATGTAAAGAGGCATGTTCGTCATCAAGCCATGGTAAACCCAGGATTAAATAAGCAGCACGTAAATCACGTAAGACGTAAAAAGTCCGGTGAAATTCGTGTTGAGCCAGCTCAAAAGTAACATCGCAGACTGTCGTAGAAGTCACTCGCTGTCCGTTGGCGAGTCGAACCGGGGTCTTAGTCACAGACTTCCGAGTCTGTAAAGCAAAGCGTCGTACGAAGTCCTCAGACACGAAATCAAGTGTCGCAGCGCAATCCACTAATCCAGAAATTTGGTGTCCACCATCTTTCTGGAGTTTTCACAGTGAGCTCAGTCCAAATTAACGGGCGAGCTTCCGTGAGGTCAGTCAGTAGGGTTGCAGCTGGCGAAGAAAACTGTCGCAGCGTAGCGATGGACTGTGCCGCTGAGTCATGAGGTACATGTACCGAGTCGGGTTGATGAAATTCTGTAGATGTTGTCGAGTCGTAAAACGCACAATCTGCGTCGACTAACCACAATTGTACATGCCAAGGAGCTGGAGCAACCACCTCCTGTTGCGTTGGGTTCTCCAGTGACTGGCGAGTTAAAAGCTGTGTCCGCGATGGGAATTATTGGTAAAGTTTCCAGTGCTTAGTCAGAGGAGTAAATTTAGCCCATTTCGGTAGTACAAAAACAGCCATCGTAGATGTCGGAGATGTTCGACGGCAATCCTCAAAATGCTGTGCAATTTGCTCAGCTAACTCCCAGGGTGGGTTACTGAACACCCGTTCTCCTGTCAAGTCCCTCTCAAGAATCGAGTCACTCGGCGAACACTGAGGTAAGTCACCGTGCGAGTTTAGACCTTCATCATCAGCACATCCCTCCAATGTGAAGTTGAATCGTGCATGCAAAGGGGCAAAGACTGAGTCAACCAGTTTCCAATCAATTGAACGTCTTGTTACAGGTTTACGACTCGGTCTCTGCTTTGTCTGACGACGACGACATGCGACTAACGTTGCAGGTGTCGCGACTGTAGTCGATGGAGATGCCGAAGGTGTTTCGACGACCTCTGTCGCTAACATGGTCTCAAAACGAACAGTAGATGTAGCCGGCTGCTCCAGTTCGTTGGTAGAACGGCCTTGCCACCATCATTGCGTCTTAGACTGAGGCGGTTCCATAGGTGCCTTGCCCTTCCACTCCGGGCACTGAAACAGTCGGTGTCCCTTCTTGTGACACTTGAAGCAGAGGCCCTCCTCCATGTGCCTCTTGCGCTCCTCTGGAGTCATCGCATTAGCGAGTGTGTTGAAGTCAACGCGGCCAGTGTTTGAAGATGTTTGACCACGGTCACCACCTCGATTACTTCCACGTCCACGTCCACGACCACGACCACGGCCACCACCATTGCGCTTCCAGATCTTAGAGGCTTCGACGAGTGGGTCGTCAAAGTTGCGCTTCCTTGTGGGTTGAGCAGACGGGCCAGCTAAAGACCGAATGTTGCCGAGTTCCGGCGAATCCGTTACGACGTCATTCAGGAAATTCTGCAGCTCCACCAGAGTGACGGTGTAACCCTTCTGAGCTCGGTGTGATTTCGCCTGATTCTTCAACGTAAAGTTTGCCAGACCGTTAATGAAGCGTACGCACTGCACATCGGCTGTCAGATTCTGACGTGACCGACGTAAGAAGTCGTTGTACTGCTTGGTATAGACAACGTAACTCATTGTGTTGCTCTGCGTAAGGTTGAGCAAAGCCTTATTTGCGTCGTCTTGGATGTTCGGGAGAAACGTAGTCTTGCGTAACTCCGCGACAAGCAGGTCATAGGTAGATGGAATAGCAGCTTGGGTTTTACGGTTCAGCCACCACCCATTCAAATGTCATGAGAACTGTGACGTAACCTAGATAACCGAGTCGTACGAGTCAGCCGTAATTCCGAGCATTAGAAAACGCTGAGGCTGAGCTTCAAGCCAATCTTCCTGTTCATTAGCGTCTCGACCTGACTCTAGTGGAGAGTTAATTGCAGCCTTACGCTGTGTCTCCGTAAGTGTCACATTAAGGCCAGCCAGGTTCCGGGTAGGCATTGGCATTCCCACATGTAAATCTGTCGGCGTTTCACCACACAGATGGTTGACGTGTCCACATATCAGAAGCCAGACAAGACCAGAGTCGACCGACGTAAACCGGGAGTACATTAAGAACTGTCTTGGAATAGTCGTGTCGTCATGAAGGAGTGGCTGATGCGTATAGACTACACGACGAAAAATCTCCCATTGCGTCACGTAATCGAAGTGAAGTAACTCGCTCATGTGCTTCACAGCAGGAAGTAACCCTGTCTGAGCGGGCGTAAGATTCAGACCACCAATGTCAATCGTTTCCGGGACGACGTTAGTACCATCCGGATTAATCGTAGACTGGGCAATAACAGCCTGCTCGAGCTGGGGAGGAGTACGTAAGTGACTCGTTGCGAACGAAAATGGAACATAAGCCGAGTACACATAAACATTCTGTTGTCCTTCATGTAACGCAACTCGAACATGTGCGTCACTCAGCAGTGTCAAATCTTCCGGTGTCAAGGTTAGGCCGGTTTCCTCGTGTAACTCGCGAACGGCAGCATCAACAAGCTCTTCGTTAGCTGCAACAGAGCCAGCCGGGAACAAAGTTTTACCGGTACGAGGCTCACGTTGTAACACATGCTTAATGTTCGACAGGTTAGTCCCTCCGACATGAATTACGAGCACCACGTAACGTCCGGGTCCAACAAAAGCCATATCGAGTCAAACAAGCAACGTCGAGCGAATCAATTGGTAGCGAAAACGTGCGTCGACCAAAGAGCTCCGAAACCAGTGTGGCGGTTAGCCTCCTCAAGCTAAACGCTAGCACAAATCAGTTCTAATCTGTCTAGTTCTGTTGTTGCAAGATGGCAAGATGTTGTTGTCGAAAGATGTTAGTGAAAGATGTCTCACTGCTGTACTTAAGCACTATATGTTGTAAGTGAACAATGGAATTGTTAAATGGTTCTGTCACCTCCCTCTACTGCACTGGGCTTAAATAGGTTTCTGCCTAGATAGCTTACGCCTGCTTGTAACGCTTACGTGTCAGGCGTTAGGGTTGTCTAACCGTCATCATCTGTCCTGAGACGCGGCCTGCCTAGCATTGGGTTTCACGACGCGGCTCCTTCTGCATCGAAGAACTCGCTTAGGCGCGTCATCAAGCTAGTTAGATTAACTGTGCGTATCTATACGTACCGGGAGGTACTGGTCGTACTTTAGCATCAACACCCTAATGAATATTGCAGTAGCGACGTACCCACGTCTGTACGTCCGTCCGATGGAAATGCACGAATTAGATTCAGTAACGTGTACCTGTACAATGTCATGCAATGTATTGTTGCATGACTGTACTCGTCATAGAGAGAAGAGAGAGAGATAGAGCGAAAGGAGGGTGGGGGGGTCCGATGGGAGAAAGAGGGAGTGGGAGAGGGAGAGAGCGAAAGAGAGGAGGGTGGGAGAGAGAGAGGGGGGGGGGGAGAGAGAGAGAGAGAGAGGGAGAGGGAGAGGGAGAGGGAGAGGGAGAGGGAGAGGGAGAGGGAGAGGGAGAGGGAGAGGGAGAGGGAGAGGGAGAGGGAGAGGGAGAGGGAGAGGGAGAGGGAGAGGGAGAGGGAGAGGGAGAGGGAGAGGGAGAGGGAGAGGGAGAGGGAGAGGGAGAGGGAGAGGGAGAGGGAGAGGGAGAGGGAGAGGGAGAGGGAGAGGGAGAGGGAGAGGGAGAGGGAGAGGGAGAGGGAGAGGGAGAGGGAGAGGGAGAGGGAGAGGGAGAGGGAGAGGGAGAGGGAGAGGGAGAGGGAGAGGGAGAGGGAGGGGGAGAGGGAGAGGGAGAGGGAGAGGGAGAGGGAGAGGGAGAGGGAGAGGGAGAGGGAGAGGGAGAGGGAGAGGGAGAGGGAGAGAGAGATAGAGATAGAGATGCCGCGTCGGTTTTTTGCTATGAAGCTATCCCTAGAGGGGGAAAGGGGCGATTGAATATATATAGTAGATAATAAATGATATACTATTTCGATTCATTATTTGTTTCCAAAGAAAGTATCAACCAGTAAAGGAGAGAGGAACCCAAGCACATATGCAGGACACGGAGAGAGATATTTGTGCATAAGTAAGTTATGTAAGTAAGTATTTCTGTATGATACTTTACTACTGTATTGGAAATATCAATCGGCTATTGTTTTATTATATCAAAGCTAACACGTTTCTTATCCCTGAAAATGCGGAAAAACGTTTCGAATAATGGACCGCCAGTAGCCGAAGATATGACGAGCAATGCACGACGTTTTCTGCCGGTACATTTGGTACGTTTTGGTACGTGCTTGTACGTTTGGTAAGTTTTGGTACGTGGTTGTACGTTTTGCTACGTCGGCATGCCGCGTCGGATTTTTTAATATGAAGCTATCCCTAGAGGGGAATTATCGGAGCATGCCGTTGGCAAACTGGCGCGCTGCCAAGGACCGCCTCAAAAGTCGGTATCCTTAGTGTAATTGTACACTATTTATGTATCGCTATGCACGGGCCGGCTCTTGGGCGCTTTGTGTCAATCTTTGCGGATACATCTTACGCGCGGCGGTCGCGCGCGAGTACGTGTATGCTACGGATGAGCGTGCGACCAAGACTCCCCCAGCGAACGCGCATGTACGGGACGTCTTGGTCCCACGCTCATCCGTAGTATACACGTACTCGCGCGCGACCGCCGCGCGTGTAAGATGTATCCGCGAAGATTGACACAAAGCGCCCAAGAGCCGGCCCGTGCATAGCGATACATAAATAGTGTACAATTACACTAAGGATACCGAAATTTGAAATTTGAAATTAAACACTCCAATACCAGTAAAAACCGGCTGCTGTCTCTGGGCCCCCCCTTTTGCTATGCTCAACCTGTAGTTGGACTTCTAAGCGTGAGGTAGACCGTGAACCACTAATCCCAACCTCTCCAATGGCAGTAACGATACCGTCTAAAACATACCCGTATCCAGGTATTTATAATTTTCTGATCTATACGTTTTTTTTTTTTGGATACAGTATGAAAAATAAAATGTCGCTAGTCTCCACGTTACGCGGCCTGCTCCAGCCGCTGCGGGGTCGCTGATCAGCAAGGCTGTCCAGCTGGAGCTGGTCGAGGCGAACCTGCCTGACCTCGGCTCCCGTGCGACTCCGGTCGTGCCGGAGCTTGGGGGGAAAGGCAGGTGAAAAACCCCCCTCGCATAGGTCGTCGTCGGTCCCGCCCCGATCCGTGCTCCACCCCACCCGAGGTATTAGCCGCTCCTCTCGACGCAGCTCGCCACCTAGCCGAGTCTTCTCTCCTCCTTCGGGGGCTGAGAAGAGAGAATAACTAGGATGCAGACGGTGTCCGGCTGGCTCTCCTGCCCCCGAGCCAGATTTTCTCATGTCCCCTGTCCTTTTCCCGTCTGTTTCCAACACCTATCTGATCGCGCTGTGGCCGTCCGTACCCTCCCCCGGTGGTTTACGTTGTTAGGGGGTCGCCTTTACGAGCAGTGTGCTGTTACGATAACCCTAGGCACACTGCCTGAGGCAGCCTATCGATAACCGGGTACCGACTAGGGAAGGGGTTGGAAGAACAAAAGGGATCGAGTCGCCGGTCCTCAAAAGATGGTGGGTACGGGAATTTTTTCCAAAAGCCCCCCGTACCGGGCTTTTCCGGCGGCGGGCGATCCTAAGGACCGCCGTCGCCAGACCGTGCCGCTCCTCCGGCTGCGACCAGCCTCCGTCCTGCGTAGCATCAGGCCTCGCCCCCAGGGGAGACCTAAGACTCTCGCAGGGCTGGCGACTGCTAGCGAGCGCTGTCCCAAGCGCTGCTTCCCAGCTGTCCGCCGCCAGCTCCAACACCCTCGTCCCTCCGCTGATCCGTCCGTACCCCTCTTCGCCAAAAAATATATCGCAAACGCCGCCCCCGCCCCATCGTCGGGAGAGTATCTGCGAGGATTTAGTCGCGAAAAAGACATATCGGACATGCCGAGCGGGAGATCCCTGTGTCGGTGTACGGATATTATGTTTTCCAAAACCCTCCGTACAGGGCTTCCCGACAGCTGATGATCCCGCGGATCGCAGCTGCCGGTACCTCGTTCAGCCCCCTACCGTGCCAGGCCTGGCACGGCTATGGGGTTACTAGCGCCCACCGCGTGGAGGTAGAGGTAGGTGCCGACGGGCCTGCGAGCGCACCCCCCTCCGGGGCCGCCGCCGCTGCGCCGCCGGCGGGCGCCCTAAGGATACCGACTTTTGGGGCGGTACTTGCCAACGGGATGCTCCGATAATAGGTTATGGGCCCTCATACGCGAGTTCAAATCCCGGCGACCGCACATGTCACAATGTGCCAATATGTACTAGTCCGATCCTACCGTCACTAAAGACAGTAAAACGATCCAAAGTACTACTAAAGTACTACTTAACCACATAACGGGGATGGGTCGGTAGCTCGAATGAGCAACGCCGATCGTCTTCGCTCTGGGCATGGCCTCCCATCGAGCGACACGGCGACAGAGTGGTGGACAGGGCCGTAGAATTACTGGCACCATCGACCTCTCCCCACCCGAGCCTAGCTCACCCAGGTCAGTGGATCCGTAGCGACACCAGACGGTACATACTCAAAGGCGCAGCTTTCGGAGATTTGAATTTCATCCTCCCGACAGCTGACGCGCCACCCACTTCGAAATCCAAACATGTACCAGATACATTACTGCGAAAGAACATCCTCACCCATCGCTTACAAAACGCTTCCCCACCGGGAAGCGGCGCGCCACATCGCGCCCCTCCGAGCGTCCGGACGTCCCTGTCCGCCGCCAACATCCACCAAACCCATGTCCCATCGGGCCTGGTTGCGTGCAGCCAACACGCGTACTACACTCAAAAACCTACTCGAAAATCCTCAACTAACCCCCGTGATACTCTCCCCTACTCGGAATTAAGCTCGATCGCTATGTCCACGACCCCGACCCCCCCTCCCACCTACAGGCAAGCGCTTATGCGGGATCCCCCGGACCACGGGCGATACACGGACCTCTGCAACCCCAGGAACCAACTCGCGGGCCACCCGCTGGCCCCGTTCCTCACAGTCTCCCAGCTGGCCCACCCCCAACATAACCTGGGCACAGCTCTGGATCCTCTCCCCATCCGTCGTGGACTCCAGACCCCCCTGGTCTTGGCTTCCCCCCGGTCAACCACGGACCTTGGAGAGGCCGACGACTTCTCCACTCGCATGGTGGACTCGTTCCTCCTCACATGCCAGTACTCCACCACCCCTTCCACATCGCTCGATTCTGGATTCACGGCGTCTTCATGCCGGATCCGACCCTCCCCTCGGACCCGATCACGTATTCACGTCGGCCTGCTCGCTTGCCCGTCGCTGGCTCCTCGAGAGCCTCAACGGCCTCTCCGACCTCCCCAACCGCGTAAAAAATATAATCGGACGGGAACTCGCCCAACTCACACGATGGACTGCGAACCCCACCCGCACCTACCACCCCACAGCTTCGATCTGTTACGACACCACACCTCTACATGTCGACCTCCATACGAGCTTTCAAGAAATTTGCCTCGCTCTCCCCACCTCATGCGTAGCGGTCGGCCTCCTGTACCAACTCGCTTCACGCCAGCGTGAACTCCACTCGGCCAGTCCGGCGCCCCCCTCCATAGCCTCCTCCCTCACCCTCCTGGCAAAACCGAGACAACAGAAAATTCACTTTCTCCGCGACGCCTCAGCCCCTGCAATTTCAGGCCGTCGGATGAAGATCCGCTCACCCATGTTCACCGGTATCACCGGCCAAGAAACGGTCGCTCTCCTACATGACCTCCTCACCTTTAGCCTAGCGATCGCACTCACCTCTGCCGGATTAGCCCCCTCGACCCCCCCCCAATGCAGAATTGAGGACCTCCCCGAGCCTGCCCATTTCATCCTCCAATTCGCGGACGCCCTCCAGCCAGTGGACACCCCCACCCTGATCGAGGACGACCCCTCCTCCCTGTGGGTGAATATCCTCCACCTGCCCAAAAACCCCGTTCATTCACAGTCCGGCCCTGTATCCATGCATATCCTTTCATACTCACTTCACGAACCCGTACCCCCCAACCACCACCTTAACACCATCACCATCACACCCCCCCCCGTCTCAGGCCATGTCCCAGGCACCTCTTGGGCAGACACCTGCCTCACCACAATACTCATACAGTCCCGCCAATCACTCTCTCTCCCCTGCATCAACACGGAAGGCTCCGTTCCACCCACACACTGGTTATACACCCTCCTGTCTCAAACAGCCAACGAATACATCACCCATCACACTCCCACATCCACCACCCCCTCCCAATACCCCCCCAACCTCTCTCTCTACACTTCCCTTAGGAAATTCCCTGATGGCTCCTACTTCCGCTCACACCCCTCCACCTCCCCCACCATCACCACCAGCATACAGATATCCCTCAGTACAAACATGTATTGCATCTCATCTCCACCAACGGCACAACCATCATTCCCCTCACCCACACATACACCCACAGAGGGGCACACACTCGATCAACTTGCACCCTCACCATCACCCCCTACCACTACTCCACCTTTGGACGGGCCCGTCTAGAGGACCCCATCTTCACCACCACCCCCTCTCCGCCTCCCCTCACAATCACAAAACACTTCACCCTCCACCGCAACCCCCCCGCCCTCCTTCTCCAATGGACCCGCCACCTTTCGGACACCCACGTCTCCGACCAGTGGCTCCTTGAGCCCTCCGACTTCCAAATGCAAGACAACGATGACCTTCCCCTTGACCTCTCCTCCCTCCCCGCCATCCAGATATCTTCCACAACCCCAGCCCCCGCCCCTTCCCACCCAAATCAGCCCCACCGCTCCCTCACATCCCACCCCGCCTCCACCTCCTCCTTCCACGCCAACCCCTCCCCCACCATCCCCCTCCCCAAAACTACCCCAACCCCCCTTCCCATCATCACCGAGGACTCTTCCGATCCCATGGACTCCTCCTCCTCCCCCACCCCTCCCCCCAACCACACACATCCCCTCCCCCCCCCACCACTTCCCAAGCCCCCACACCCACCCACCCCCTCCTCATCCACATCTCCTACCCGCCCACTCCCTCCCTCCCCCCCCCCCAACCGACCACGAGGAATCCCCCCCATACCCCCGTCCCCCCACCGACCCCTCGCTCCAACCCACACCCCATGCCGGCATCACAAGGCCCTCCCGCCCCTCCCGCAAAAAATCCTCCCCATCACCACCACCCCACGCCCCCCCACATCCCTCCCTCACCCACAAGCGCAACCACACTGCCCCCCCTCCCCCCCCCCACGTCCCCGTGCCGTACCCCCAACAGGCTTCACCTCCGGTCTCCCATCCCTCCCTCGACCCCACCCTCCTTCCCCTACCTACCTCCCCCCGGAAGGCGATGAATACGACCTCGAAGAATACGACGACCTACAGGAGGAAGACCTAGAAGAGTCCCGAACCCTCCCGGGTGCTACCCCCGCCTCCCAAGGCCCCAACAGCCCCCACGGGTCACCCCCGGCCGCCTCGGCCGAATATCATCATTAGTCCCCCATAGGACCACCCTGAGGTTAGACCCCATCCACCCCACGCCCCCCAGCCCGATATCCGCAAACACACTGTAAGCACCGAGCTTCACTCCACTCCCGGCCCACTTTACCCCCCGCACCTGTTGCATAACTCTGCATAATTACCTATTCGACCTAAATCTTGAATACGGCCTCCCTACACCCATCGGCTACCTCGACTCCTCTGCGGTTATCTCCTTCCAATGGGGCCGCTACCAGGACCTCTCCAACCTCTACTGCCTTGCCTCTACATTGACTAGGCTCCACTCCTCTCCCACCGCGTCCTATACCGTTATCACTAACAACGAAGTTGACAATTACCACCACAACTCCCAATTCCCCTGCCACTGGACTAACCTCTCCAACCGAGGCACCCCCCCCCGCCCGGGTACACCTAACCACTCTCTTCTCGTCCTCACATGGCAGCACTCTCACTTCGGCCTCCTACACCTAACCCACTCCTCCGCTACCTGGATTGACTCTCTCCACCACCCCCCACCGCCCGACCTCCTCGCACGCTCCCTAAATCTTCTCTCCGACTGGAACTCCCCCCCCCTCCCGTCGGTGACCTCCGCTTGCTTAACCCTCCTCGGCAAAACGACTCCGACGGAGCATGGTCGTGCGGAACCCACGCCCTCCTCCACACCTACTTCATCACCACAGCGGCACAGCCCCCCCGGACCAACAATACAACCCCCCTCGTTCGACCCTCGAAACTCAGTGTACACCCTCCACTCCCTCCTATGGAACCACACCTTTCGATCCACTCCCCTCCCAAAAGGACGCCCCCACCTCCTCGCCGCCCTCAACCCCACCGTCCCGCCCTCCCCCCCTCAGCTCCCCACTCCTCCTTCCCCCCCTCCCCTCACCCGCCCCTCTCCTTCCCCCTCTCTTCCAACCCCCCCCCCCCCCCCCCCAATGACCACCCCCCCGACGCCCCTCCCAACACCGCCCCTCCCTCACTATCCCCCATCCTATCACACCACACATCCCAACCATTCCATCTCCTCACCCTCAACACCCGCGGCCTCCACACCTCCATTATGGATGTTGAACACCTCTCCACCTCACACCGTCCGGAGGTCCTTATCCTCACCGAAACCAACCACGACACCAACAAATCCCGCTGGCGTATAGCCCCCCCCCCCAATACCACCTCAAGAGCTCCCGACCATGCTACTCACTTGTGCCCCTACCCAACGCAGGCGTTCTCTTCGCGGTCCGCAGAGCCTCATTCCAATCTGCCATTGTCTTAACCCCGCCCCCCCCACCTCATCCCCCATACCGCCGGACTAAAAGTCGTTCCCCACTCAGGCACCCCTTACCTCGATATCGGTACTTACATGCCCCAGCTCCACACCCCCCAAGTGACCCGCCTATATGCAGAAATTGCTGCATGGGGCTCCGCCTAGCTGACGACCACCCGCACCACCGCACCCTCTGGGGAGGAGACTTCCAAACAACCACCACCACAGGTACAGGTCACCCTACCCTCACCTCCCTCCTAAAATCCCACCTCCTACCCCTCCACAACCCCATCCCTACCTTCCCCCGCACCGGAGGCTGCCTTGACCACTGGCTCTCCACTCCCCCTTCATTTCTCTCCCTCCCACCGTCCTCTTGCTCGATATTCCCCTCCCCCTCCCACTTCACTGACCACTCTGCAATATACCTCGTCATTCCCGCCCCTTTCTCCCTCATGGCACATCCGCCCCTTCCCATACCCACCCCCACACACATCACGCGACGCGCAAACTCCACTTTCGACTTCCCCTCACACCCGACCACATAAAAGCGTACCAATCCAGCACCCCCAACCTCATCAACCATACGGCCGCCCTCCACGCAGAAATTCTCAACATCTCCCACACCTCGGCCTCCCCCGACACCCTCGACACCCTTGCCTCACAATTCACTACACTCCTCTCCCAATACATGGACCACGCAGCCACAGTTTGGCCCCTCCTCCCCGCCAAAAAACCCCGACCACCCCAAGTGTCCCTTGACACTACTTGGCTTACAAATAAAACACGCACTCACATACTCAAACTCCGCAAATGCAGCAAGAACAACGACCCCCTCCCCTTCGCCCAGGCCCTCTTAAACACAACTGAATATATCTCCCCTGACGCCATCAAACAACAATGCCAAGCACGCATACGCCAACTCCTTCACGCCACCACCACGGATAAGCTAATGAAAATAAAAACTCGAGCCAATACGGCCTACGACACCTGCCCCAAACTCTCTCACCGCCGATTGAAAATTAAAAGCGGCCTCCTACCCCCGCCGGCGCTGCCTCCACCCTCCACCGCATTACCAAACCCGATAAAACTACCGCATCCTCTCCCTCCGCCGTCATTGACGCGGTTTACACTCACTTCGCCACCGAACTAGGCCGCGCCACACCACCCGAACTGCCCACCCCCCCGTGGGAACTCCCCGACAACCCCGACAACTTTACCATCGAACCCCGTGGTGACCCCTCTCTCACCCTTGCCGACATGATTACCCGCGACTCTTTCGATAAAATCCTCAACTCCCTAGGCACCGGCAAAGCCCCCGGCCCCGACGGTATCCCCAACGAAATAATCAAATTCCTACCACCGGCGACCCGCTCCGCCCTCTTCTCTCTCCTCTCCCTCTTCGCCCACAAATCCTACACCCCTCCTGATTGGTGCCACAGCACAACATGCGTGCTACATAAAAAAGGCGACCCCTCCCTCCTCGATAACTACCGCCCTATCGCCCTCTTGAATAACCTCCTTAAACTATGGACATCACTAATCAAAGATGCAGGCTCGAAATACACCCACAGAGGGGCACACACTCGATCAACTTGCACCCTCACCATCACCCCCTACCACTACTCCACCTTTGGACGGGCCCGTCTAGAGGACCCCATCTTCACCACCACCCCCTCTCCGCCTCCCCTCACAATCACAAAACACTTCACCCTCCACCGCAACCCCCCCGCCCTCCTTCTCCAATGGACCCGCCACCTTTCGGACACCCACGTCTCCGACCAGTGGCTCCTTGAGCCCTCCGACTTCCAAATGCAAGACAACGATGACCTTCCCCTTGACCTCTCCTCCCTCCCCGCCATCCAGATATCTTCCACAACCCCAGCCCCCGCCCCTTCCCACCCAAATCAGCCCCACCGCTCCCTCACATCCCCCACAATTCTCAACATCTCCCACACCTCGGCCTCCCCCGACACCCTCAACACCCTTGCCTCACAATTCACTACACTCCTCTCCCAATACATGGACCACGCAGCCACAGTTTGGCCCCTCCTCCCCGCCAAAAAACCCCGACCACCCCAAGTGTCCCTTGACACTACTTGGCTTACAAATAAAACACGCACTCACATACTCAAACTCCGCAAATGCAGCAAGAACAACGGCCCCCTCCCCTTCGCCCAGGCCCTCTTAAACACAACTGAATATATCTCCCCTGACGCCATCAAACAACAATGCCAAGCACGCATACGCCAACTCCTTCACGCCACCACCACGGATAAGCTAATGAAAATAAAAACTCGAGCCAATACGGCCTACGACACCTGCCCCAAACTCTCTCACCGCCGATTGAAAATTAAAAGCGGCCTCCTACCCCCGCCGGCGCTGCCTCCACCCTCCACCGCATTACCAAACCCGATAAAACTACCGCATCCTCTCCCTCCGCCGTCATTGACGCGGTTTACACTCACTTCGCCACCGAACTAGGCCGCGCCACACCACCCGAACTGCCCACCCCCCCGTGGGAACTCCCCGACAACCCCGACAACTTTACCATCGAACCCCGTGGTGACCCCTCTCTCACCCTTGCCGACATGATTACCCGCGACTCTTTCGATAAAATCCTCAACTCCCTAGGCACCGGCAAAGCCCCCGGCCCCGACGGTATCCCCAACGAAATAATCAAATTCCTACCACCGGCGACCCGCTCCGCCCTCTTCTCTCTCCTCTCCCTCTTCGCCCACAAATCCTACACCCCTCCTGATTGGTGCCACAGCACAACATGCGTGCTACATAAAAAAGGCGACCCCTCCCTCCTCGATAACTACCGCCCTATCGCCCTCTTGAATAACCTCCTTAAACTATGGACATCACTAATCAAAGATGCAGGCTCGAAATACACCCACAGAGGGGCACACACTCGATCAACTTGCACCCTCACCATCACCCCCTACCACTACTCCACCTTTGGACGGGCCCGTCTAGAGGACCCCATCTTCACCACCACCCCCTCTCCGCCTCCCCTCACAATCACAAAACACTTCACCCTCCACCGCAACCCCCCCGCCCTCCTTCTCCAATGGACCCGCCACCTTTCGGACACCCACGTCTCCGACCAGTGGCTCCTTGAGCCCTCCGACTTCCAAATGCAAGACAACGATGACCTTCCCCTTGACCTCTCCTCCCTCCCCGCCATCCAGATATCTTCCACAACCCCAGCCCCCGCCCCTTCCCACCCAAATCAGCCCCACCGCTCCCTCACATCCCCCACAATTCTCAACATCTCCCACACCTCGGCCTCCCCCGACACCCTCAACACCCTTGCCTCACAATTCACTACACTCCTCTCCCAATACATGGACCACGCAGCCACAGTTTGGCCCCTCCTCCCCGCCAAAAAACCCCGACCACCCCAAGTGTCCCTTGACACTACTTGGCTTACAAATAAAACACGCACTCACATACTCAAACTCCGCAAATGCAGCAAGAACAACGGCCCCCTCCCCTTCGCCCAGGCCCTCTTAAACACAACTGAATATATCTCCCCTGACGCCATCAAACAACAATGCCAAGCACGCATACGCCAACTCCTTCACGCCACCACCACGGATAAGCTAATGAAAATAAAAACTCGAGCCAATACGGCCTACGACACCTGCCCCAAACTCTCTCACCGCCGATTGAAAATTAAAAGCGGCCTCCTACCCCCGCCGGCGCTGCCTCCACCCTCCACCGCATTACCAAACCCGATAAAACTACCGCATCCTCTCCCTCCGCCGTCATTGACGCGGTTTACACTCACTTCGCCACCGAACTAGGCCGCGCCACACCACCCGAACTGCCCACCCCCCCGTGGGAACTCCCCGACAACCCCGACAACTTTACCATCGAACCCCGTGGTGACCCCTCTCTCACCCTTGCCGACATGATTACCCGCGACTCTTTCGATAAAATCCTCAACTCCCTAGGCACCGGCAAAGCCCCCGGCCCCGACGGTATCCCCAACGAAATAATCAAATTCCTACCACCGGCGACCCGCTCCGCCCTCTTCTCTCTCCTCTCCCTCTTCGCCCACAAATCCTACACCCCTCCTGATTGGTGCCACAGCACAACATGCGTGCTACATAAAAAAGGCGACCCCTCCCTCCTCGATAACTACCGCCCTATCGCCCTCTTGAATAACCTCCTTAAACTATGGACATCACTAATCAAAGATGCAGGCTCGAAATACGCCGAAACTCACGGCATTCTCAGCGACCAACATGACGGATTCCGACAACACCCCAGCATCCACGACGCCCTCTCCTCCCTCATTATGACGATGGAGGACGCGAAACTCCACAACAAAGACATTTACGTCATGTACGCTGACTTCAAAGGCGCCTTCAACGCCGGGGACCACCGCATCATGTTCAAACACATGCGTCAACTCGGTATGCCCCCCACCTTTGTCGACACATGCGAACACCTCTACGGGGTCTCAACCACAGATTATATTACACCACATGGCTCCACCCCTTCTATCGACATTAATCGCGGAACCCTCCAGGAAGACACCCTCTCCCCCCTTTCTCTTCACCCTCTTCCTCGAACCCTTCCTTCGCTGGCTCACGGTGGGAAGCCGGGGCTACCGCCCAGGCCCCCCCGCCACTAACGTCGACCCCACGGAACCCACAGCCACATACCCAGGACACGGCTTCGCTGACGACCTCAGCTTCGCCACGGGCTCGACCCCCAACATGACCATCCAGCTCAGGAAACTCTCCCTCTTCAGCGCCTACACGGGCATGACCGTCAACATCCGCAAATGCTGCATCACCGGCGCCCTCTGGCGCACAGGCAACGCCCTCACCCTCGCCAACACTTCCTTCCTCGCATCCCGCCTGCAAACTCAGTTCATCACCCTCAACTCCACCCCGGCCTCCATCCCCTCCATTGGCCCCACTGACACATACCGCGTCCTAGGGGTAGAACTGAACACCTCCCTCACCTTCACCAAACACTTGCACGAACTCAAACGTACCATTGCATCCCTCATCACCACCCTTTCCACCTCCCCACTAACACAATCCCGCAGAATCAGGGTCATCCGTGGACTCCTCATCGGGAAACATTTCAACCTCCCGCTCGGCCTCTTCACCGACTCCCAACTCGACACTCTCGAAGGACAAATCTGCCGCGCACTCCGCTCCGCCGTCTCCTCGGTACGTAACCTTCCCCGCACTGCCCTCCACCGCCCCACCTCCGACCTAGGATACGGCCTCCCCTCCCTCAAAGCCCACGCCGCACAACTCACAGTTTGCCACCTACATAAAATCATGAACAACTCAAGCTATAGAGGCCACATGGCCCGTGCACACATCCGCACCTTATCCACCTTACTCCCACTGGCCCTCGGAATCCATCATGTCAACCTGTTACACCCCACCCACACTCAAATGCTTAGTCAGAGCTCAGCGCGATGCGGGCACCCTATTCCACAACATCCCTCCACTCTCCCTCACCAACCCTATCGCCTCCACAATCCGCGCCCACTTCACCACTCAAGACAACGCCCTCCTCGCCTCACTCCGGGACAAAGCCACACACATCACCGACCCTCACACATATAAGCAAGCCTACTGCGATTTCTCTCCCCGCAAAAAACACGCCTCCCTCCTCCCCCGCCTCACCCCCTCTGGAAAAATAACATCACCACGTGACCACAAGTCCTCCTCAGAGCCACCTCATCCTCCTTCATCCTCAAATCATGCAAATCCATCACCACACTCACGGGGTCCACCACCCCACTCTCAGATCCCATCCGCCTCCTCGCCGCATTCCTCACCGAACCCCTCGATACTATCCACAACCGCCTCCCCCTCACAAGCCTCACTACCAAACAAGCATCCCCCCCCACCACTATACACCCCTCATGGATTCCCCTCCTCTCCCCACACCTCCCTCGCTCACCCCCCACCCTCTCATCCGGCATCTACACCTCCCGCACCACTCACCCCACCCCCACTGCACCCACCACACACTTAGACACAGAATACCTCACCCCCTCAGACCACCACTACCCCCCCTGCGACGTAACGCGTATCATTTCCAAACACAAGGACACATAATACGGCCAAACGCAGTACATGGTTGAATGGGCCCCGGAACACCTCACGGAATGGGACATTCAGTTACAACTCGACGACGGCTTCCGCCTCATCTCCTCCACCCCCACATCGGTATGCCTCCCCACCCCCTCCCCCACCGCCTGCTCCATCTGTCATGACCCCCTGCACACAAAACCCACCTCCACATGCTGCACATGCCCGCACTTTGCCATACATTCCCAATGCCGCCCAGCTCATGGATCCGCCACATGGCAGTACGAGTGGTGTGCTCGCGGCCAACAACACGACCTCACCCACCTCCACGAGGTCCAGTGGGCCCCATGCCTACAACTACACGACACCATCGGTGAGACCCCCTCCGGCCCCACCGCCCTCACCGCATTTAACTCCGGCTTTGTCCCCTCCACCACACTCATTTTGCCTGAACGCGGACCCCCTCCTTGGTCACACCCCCTAATCACATTCAACCATGACCCCATTAACCCCGACCTCGACATGCTCCCAACCGGTAAATTCGCCATCCACGCACACCCATCACTTTACGACACCACCGTACTCTGCACTCCCGACGGCCGCATGGTCACCACCCTTAACGGCCCCCGCGTCCCCCACCTCTACCAACTCTTCCGCCCCGACCTCTCGCAGCATACGTTCGAAGAGGAGGTCTACCACCTCCTCACTCGCCTAGGTTCCCGCTCAGAAATCCACTCACCCACACCCGCCACCACCACCCGTAATAGATGGGCCACTAGAGAAGACCTACTCACAGCTCTCCGCCACACATTCCACATACAGATAGAATTCTACTCCGACCCCCTCAATAAATCCCTGCACTCCCACACCAACCACTCCCTCTACCCCGAAGACATAGTCTTCTCATCTAGTGGCAGCAATGCCCCACACACTTGGCAAGGCACCACCATCGCCAACCCCGAATACGACCACGAATGCATGCGCCGCGCCATGGAACACGCAATCACCAGCGCACACCTCACAGCCCCTCACACACCCAACGCAACCATCCTCATCCTCCCCCGATGGGAACACACACCCTACCGCCACTCCAAATACATCAAGTCCCCATACACCCACCACCTTTACACCCTCCCCAATGACGCAAACACCTTCTTACCCCCGACCAACACACCGGCAACCCCACCCCTACCCCATTCGGCACACGATGGATAGTCGACATATACCTCGTCGCCAACCCCCTCGCACTCTCCACCCTCCCGTCACCCACAGCCATGACCGCACTTCACAACACTCTCGAATCTATCTACGACACTCACCTCCCCAACCCCGCCATCAACCCCCTCCTCCCCACGTCTTCGTCACCTACTCACCCCACTCAGCAGGCATATACCATCTCCCCCCAAACCCAACTCACCCCATCACATACCCCCTCCCGGAACGCCTGCATCTAACATACATCCCCACCAGAGGTACTCTTGCTTGGAACTGGCAGGACCTTGTCTACACAAACGGCTCAGAACAAGGAGGCTCGTCCCCCCTCGGAGCCGCAGCTACCCACCCCGCCTCGGACACCAAAATCAAAATCCTGGTGACCTCTACCCCTCCCTCGCACACAATAAATCGCGCTGAATTAGCTGGCATAGATATAGGCCTCCAACTTGGCCGCACCCACCTCCTTACCGACAGTGCGTGCTCCCTCCGCCTCATACAAGGATACTTAAACTGCCCTTCCGCTTACAAACACAACATCCACCGCGACACCCTCCTATCCATCACACACACCCTTAAAACCCGCTGCGACGCAGGCATCCATACACACCTCGGCAAAATCAAAGCACACAACCACTCCCTAGGTAACGACCTCGCAGACACCCTCGCCAACCAAGTCTCGGATGTTCACCCACCCGACACTACATACACCACAGGTTCAGAAGTCACGATAGGCCACTGGACTTGGCCATACACCCTCATTCCACAAACCCTAGGGGACCCCATACTCTACAAATACACCAACCTCAAAGCCGACGCACACGCCTACCGCACCAAACACACACACACACCCCTCTCGCAAACAACCAAACACTGTGCCCTCCTCGCCCGCGCCGCGGAGGACGGCGCCGATTTCTCTTTCCACAAAAAACACTCAACCCTCACAAATATCCAGTTCACACATAAGCAAGAATTCATGTGGGGAGTCCACAACACCCGCCTTCTTACTCATAACCCCACCCTGCGCTGCCCCCTATGTGGCCAATTCACTAGCAACGGCCACATGGCCGGTAACTGCCCCACCATGTCTGGCCTACGATAGGACCGACACAATAGCGCGCTACAACTCCTACTCTCCCTACTAGAGCGACACGACGGAGGACGCTGGGAAACTATCACTGCAGACTTCGGTAACAAACCCATAAAATCTTTTGCTTCCCCCACTCCTGCCCACACTCCACTTGACTGCCACCCACCTCACCCCACCCACATGCCCACCCGCCTTGTTGCTGCCGACGAAGGTCTCTCGCCCGACTCCCTAACCTCGTGTCCCGCCGTCCTCCCACCTGAGATTCTCCCCCCCGCGCAACGACCCCCCGCACACAAACCCGACTTCATCCGCATCCTCGAACCCCGATTCGTTGGTCACTCAAATGGTCGCCGACGTTACGCATCCATCAAAAAGATTCAGATAGGGGAATGGAAGTACTGCACGGACAATAACCTCTCCCACACAGCTAACCTCATACGTGCCAAATACACACCCCTTGCAAACGCCATCCGCTGCCACTGGCCATGCACGGTGGTAGACATCCTTCCCATCGTCATGAGCTGCACAGGTACACCGCACTCCTCCATCATCACGAGTCTCACCTCCCTACTCACCGCCCGCACCGACCCTCCTGATAAACTCATCTCCAAAGCACGCCTCGACACGTCTCGCATCCTTGCACAGCTCCACACGCATACTGTCCAATGGCTGCATCCTCTCCTACTCATATACCACATCAAATCCCGCACGACCTCCCGCCGCGCCTCCGCATATTGCCCCTTCGCACGCCCCTGAATGCACGCCGCCCTCACCTCGTCTTACACAACTGCCCGGGGGGAGTAAAAACCCCGAACATCCCTGGAGAGGTTGGATTTAGGTGGTTAACGGTCTAGCCCTGACTTGTAGGTTCCCTGTATGGCATAGTTGGGAGGGCCCATAGACAGCAGCCGGCGCATACGGCTTTTGGTGTAAAACCGGCGCATACGGTACATGTTGTAAACAATTTCAATTTCAATTTCAATTAGTCCGCGTCCGGAACACCGGCGGCTATTATAGGACTGTATGCACGTACACGTCCCGTACATGCGCGTTCGCTGGGGGCCCATAACCTATTATCGGAGCACGGTCGGGTAGGGGGCCGCAGCCCCCTCGCGATGCATGTTGGCGTGTGCGCGGGATGGCTCGTAGCGACAGTTAGGACGTTGAGGGAATATGAGAAGTTAGTGGGAGCACGCACGCTGCCGCCTATATGAATATATCCAGTGCGCACATCAATATGTAAGAACACGTGTACGGGCAATGATATCCTATAATAGCCCCTCTAGATCATTGACCGTACATTCATGCATGCTTAGAGGTTTGTCCGTTAGATTGCTTATTTATAGGTCATCGCTTGGTGCGTGACCGCTCCTTCTATGGCAAGCGACTTTTGTGTGGCCGTTGCTTTTGTGTCGAGCGACTTCTGTGTGGCCGCTGATTTTGAGGAGGTGGCCGTTGATGAACGGCGTCGGACTTGTGGCTAGTTTCATGTCGGGGCGGCTAGTCCCCTTGGTGCTAGGCGGCGCCGGCGGTGCGATGCCGGCCGGTGTGCTAGAAGCGACTCGTGCGAGTGAGCCACCTCCGTGTGTGCGTGTGATTCTCCACTTGTGAGCGACGTCTTGGCAGTCGCTAGTGTTCTCGTGATAGCTGCTTGCGAGCGACCGTGAACGTGTGTTCCCTAGGCCGGTGTTGGGGTTGTTGTTATCCCACGATGACGGCGGCGGCGGCGGTGAGTTGCCGGCATGGCGTTTGCAGTACTTAAGCCAATATTTGTCGCTAGCGCTCTAGGCACTTGACGTGTGCGTAGCGGAGGCGTGTGAGTGTCCGTAAGGCTAAGAGGGCCCATAACCTATTATCGGAGCATCCCGTTGGCAGCGCGCCAAGTTGCCAACGGGATGCTCCGATAATGCTCTATCAACTCAACCATTCCAAGGCAAGGATAGTAAATTAATCTGAATAAGTACATTCTTTATTGGCTAAGTGTAGAGAGTTGGTGAATAGGAATGAATACTACGTGCTATCTCTGGAAAAATATAATCAATTTCTTACAAGGAAAAGGCCAAAAGCACAGCCAACCAAAATTAGTCGATTATGGCTGGGGAGAATTTAATATGAAACCTATAAACTTTCATACAAGACAAAGCAATGGAGGCCACCAAGCAAAAAGAAGAAGAGAGGGAAAAACGTGAGCCCGAGGAACAAGAAGGCATGCCACAGCGTCAGCACTGCACACCGAGATTATTATGATATATTTGACGGAATAAAAGGATTGAGGTGCGAGGAGCCGGGTTGCGTTGGCATGATGGACTCTAGGAAACCGTTAAGGGTGCCGGGCCAATTATTTGCGGACGACACCATGGGCCTAGCACCGTCGCTCGAAACTTGCACGCCATGTTCGTCCACTTTTTCCAATTGGCGGAGGACCATGATATGGGATTCGGAGTAAAAAAGTGCGGAGTACTGGCGCTTGGCCGCCACTCCGACGCAGCCTTACTACATGCGCTAACAAGCAAACCGTTGGCATCTCTGTGAGCAACGGGTACAAACTGAATCTCAGTAGCGGTTTTTAGGCGCATTGATAAACTCGGAGTTTAGTATGCAGAATATTGTGGGCGATAGGGTAAAAAAAGTAGGCGCGCCGTTTAAGCGCTCGACTCGGTGCTAGGAATGCGGGATATCCCCATTAATTTACGCACCTTGGTGCTAAAGGAATGTCTACTGCCTGTCATTACTTACAAATGTGAAATGTGAGGGATGGATTCGACGAGCGGCCCAATAGATTACAAAATCTATTACCTTTGCCTTTCAAGAGCCAACAGCTAACACAGATTTGCTTTGTTGTGCTATTGCTTATACTAATAGAAGTGTAGATGTAGAGAGAGATTGAAGATAGCCAACAGTTAAGTATATAACAATGGATTGTAATTGAACAAAGGGATTGATTAAATGATTCCGTCATCTCCCTTCACTGCACTAGGCTTAAATACGTCCAACCTAGCTAGCTTGCACTTGTTCTCGCATGGTCCTCGTGCCATGTACTAGCTAGGGCTCTCGTAACGGTCTAACAAACGAGCGAGAGACGTAGCTCGTATATGTCGGGAATTTAGAATGGTGCGTCATGTAGCTAGTTAGATTAAATGTGCGTACATGTACTTACCGGGAGGAACTAGCAATACGGTAAATACTATTAGCCTCGTTGAATTGCGGTGGCAACGTAACCACGTAGTTCGTCCTTCCGATGGAAAATTACGGATCAAATTAGTAGCGAGTACATGTGCAATGTCCTGCAATGTAATGTTGAAAGACAATATTCGTCACACGCGTACCCTCCCCCTCTTGACAGATTAATGAGGCCATCCGCAGGGCTAAATTTTGTGGTCTTGGCTCCTTTACCGAAGCACTTATTATTGGGACTCATGAATGCGCGCTGGATAAGCGTGCATGAAGTCATTCTACGAATGAATATGGGCAAACGTGTGCCATTGGCGCGTCTCCAAGAAGTCTTGTAACGCCTTTGTACGGTGTACTTGGTTTTGTGACGAGTACAGTCATGCAACAATACATTAAAGGACATTGTATAGGTACTCATTACTAATTCCAAATCGTGCTTTTCCATCGGAAGGACGTACAACGTGGGTACGTCGCTACTGCAATATTAGCAAGGGTTCTGATGCGTATTGTACGACCAGTAGCTCCCAGTACGTACAGAAACGCACAAGTAATCTAACTAGCCATATGACGCGCCTCAGCGAGGTTTCCGATGCAAAATGAGCCGCGTCGTGATTCTCCATGCTAGTCGAGCCGCGTCACTAGACTGTTGACGACGGTTGGAAAGCCCTAACGCCTGACACGTAAGCGAGTGTGAGCAGGCGTAAGCTATATGGGCGGATAGCTATTTAAGCCCATTGCAGTAGAGGGAGGTGACATAACCAATTTAACAATTCCTTTGTTCACTTACAACATATACTAAAGTACAAGAAGTGAGACATCTTCTCATCATCTCCCATGTGCACCATCACTCTGACATCCAAAATAGATAGAATTGAATAGAACAGAACATATTTGTGCTAGCATTTTAATCGGTGCTAGACATGTGGAATATCGTCGTCGCTGAAGTGCGACACGAAGAGCAAGTATTCCCTCGTCGTCCAAGTAACGACTTGATGCACACGGCAAAAACGTGAGACTTCGAACTCGTCATCGTCATCTTATGGAGTAGTTATGGGGACAACAAGCTGAAGAGAAGATGTAGAATAGGGTCGTAGATTGTTAATGTGAAACTATTGTGGGACCACTCGCCCTCCAACAGGACGAGCGGCATCGAGGGCCCATTATCCTATTTTCCTAGTGTGGGAGGAATGATAGAGTGGATGATTTGAAGAGGGGTTCTTACAGTCTACCGATAAACGGTAACTCGAGTGACTCCCTGGCAAATGTGCCGGTCGCTAAATTTATAAGTGTCCGGTCAAAGGCACCAGAAAGCCACTAATTCCAATTTGGTGTGGTGTGCTGCTTCTAATCTAAACTACTAAATTTTACTAATCAGTATTGTCTACCCGCAACACGGTGACACCGTAGAAGTCTCTCTAGACTTCACCTCTAGCTATTTCTAGAACCGGTGCGGGTATGTAATTATTCATCATCCCGCGCTTCCGGTACTTGTACTAAATATATTAAAAATTATTTACAAGAATAAGCAGTGGAGGCCATCAAGCAAAAAGAAGAAAAGAAGAAAAAACTTGAGCCCGAGGAACATGAAGGCATGCCACAACGTCAGCACTGCCCTCTTAAAAAGCGTCACGGAGATAGGAACCCTGAGTGCCATGAAGAGCAGCAGAAAGACGTTGCATGAATTCACGTCGCACATCCCCCAAAAAAAGCCGAAACGGAATATAAGTAGATCGACGAACGAAATGCTGCATACGGACATAATTATCAAAGCGCAAGGAGCGAGAGCCAGCAACACCCATGCCATGGAAGCGACGATCAGCCACCAAAATAGCCAAGCGATCAACCAACTCCGCCGCCATCGGCGCCAACCGGCCCCCATCCTCCATGGCGAAGGGATAGTAGTCATGAATTGACTGAACCGAAGGCGTGCCAAGCAAAGCAGAAGTGCGCAGGTCCGCATCAAGTTTGCCATGCTGAGCTCCCAATACAAGGCTGCCAAGGAGTGCGAGACGAGCACCTATAGGAGGAACATTGGTATTTGTGCGAGCACTTGTACCCGTCACATCAACAACAAGATGACGGTGCCCAGCCATGAAGTCTAACCAAACCACATCTCCAGGGCGATCTCGAGAAGCTCCCGACCGAATACGGCGGACCTCCAACCGCAAGTCCCGCCCCTTAGTGGCCCCAGCTTCAAGCATGAACTCTTCAAGCACGTGGACAATGCGGTCGTGGAGTTGAATGATATACCAAGAGCACGGGCACCGGGGGATATGGTCCATGAGCATAGCAGCTCTTGAGCGCTCACCCGACATAGAGATGCCCGATACCGTCGACGAAGATCCATACCCACGAGACTTTGAAGGAGCCTCATTGCACCGAGGGCACTTTCGAACATGAGAGGCGCGCTCCGCAGTCAAGCCAAGTACCCGGTGGGCTGCCATCGTATAGCAATCGGATGGCGCCTTGAAACTAGACTCGTGTGAAGCGAAAAAGAGAGCCAAAGCCCCACGACCCATACCCGAAATCACCCTCATATAGCCCGGTGGGGGCGCCCGCCGGCGGCGCAGCGGCGGCGGCCCCGGAGGGGGGTGCGCTCGCAGGCCCGTCGGCATCCCCTCACCTCCCCGTGGTGGGCGCTGGAAACCCCGTAGCCGTGCCAGGCCTGGCACGGTAGGGGGCTAAGAGGGCCGACAGCTCGATCCGTGGGATCAGCAGCTGTCGGGAAAGCCCCGTACAGAGGGCTTTTGAATAAATAATTTCTGTGAACTACCGGCGCCAAGATCTCCCGCTCGGCCCGTCCGATATGTTTTTTCGCTAACAGATACTCCTAGATACATGCTTACTTTTTAGGAGTGGGGCCTGTACTACGGCGGCGTTTGATGGCGAGGAGGGTACGGCCGGATCAGCGGTGGGAGGCGGGTGTTGGAGCTGGCGGTGGCCAGCCGGGAAGCAGCGCCAGGAAAGGGCGCTCGCTAGCTGTCGACCAACCATGTGCCGGTCGAACCTTACCGAGGGGTGAGGCAAGACATGACACAGGACGGTGGCGAGTCGCAGACGGAGGAGCGGCTACATGAGGCGGCGGCGATCCTTAGGATCAGCCGCCGCCGGAAAGCCATGTACGGAGGGCTTTTTTGGATACTAAAAATAATGTCCGTACCCGGCGTCGAGCTAGTAGGGGAGCAGCACCAGGGTAGGGCGCTCGTCCAGCGTCATCTCCCGGGGGGAGAAGTAAGCTGGGACGGCAAGGAGGACAGTCGCGTTGGGAGGAGCGACACGATCTGGCGGCGACGACCCTTTGGGTCGGCGCCGCCGGAAAACCCGGCACGGAGGGTTTTGTTTAATTCCGGGCGCCCGCGGCCCGCCGGATCCGGCTAGGGTGACCTGCCCCCCCCCCTCGTCGACACCCACTACCCCGACAGACCTTACTACTCATATGGGTCCTTGAGTGTGGGCCCGGGTGAGCGCGGAGGCCCCCGCTCAAGAAAAGGCTGCTCGGTGGACGCGCGATCAGAGGGGGGAGGGTACGGCCACAGGCTGGAAAACCGACAGGTACCCGGGTACGAGACAGAGAAAAAACCGGGGAAATGAGCGGGGAAAATTCAGGCACGGAGGCATGAGCGCTAGTTTTTTCTATGTCTGTGTGTCTAGTTCCCCCCCACCTGTCCTCGAGGTGATGGGGGACCTCGACACGGAGGACCGCCGCGTCGGTGGACGCGGCAAGACCTTGGGGCGGGGTTTACGGGATGGAGCGGCGGGATCGACGAGCGACCGCGCGAGGAGGGGTTTTTTGCCAGCCTTTCCCCTCCTACCTTCGGCAAGACCGAAGTCACGCGGGAGCTAGATTAGGCTGGCCCGTCGTCCCTCCCGAACGCCGACCGGCCTAGGCCGGTCGACACCCCGGTTCGGCGGGAGCGGGCCGTGCATCGTGAAGGTCGAGCAGCAGTTTAGTTTTGCATTTCTCGACAAGTGGATTCATTTTTCGATCTGTTTTTCTTTATTACAAAATTATTAGCTGTTACTGCCATTGGAGAGGTTGTGATCAAAGGTTAACGGTCTACCTCACGCTTCTAAGTCCTGTATGGCATTGCAAAAGGGGGGGCCCAGAGACAGCAGCCGGTTCTTACTGTTATTGTTGTAAACAATTTCAATTTCAATTAGCCCGGTGGGGAAGGTTTGCAAAGCGCCAAGAAGTCAAGGTAGGCCCGGGCATGCATAAGGCGCGAAATGCCCCGTTGAATGTGGCCCCCATAATCTCCCAAGCGAGTCAAAGCATCGGGAGTCGGAAGTTGTAGGCAACTTAATCGGGTAGTGGGCGCCACCGCATTGTTGACCGGAGATACCACCAACTCGACATAGGGCCCACCATAATCGGAAAGGTCTTGGTACATTATGTTAGTCAACACCACGAGATCCGACTCCGAAAACCGCCCATAGTGGAGATCGAATCCTACGAATTGCGCAATTGGACCGCCCACAATAAGTAGAAGTGGCAACATTCAGTAGTTCCTGACGGATGATACCGTACAAAGGACCTAGCGACTCGGACTCGTAATCACTAATCAGGTTGGCGAGGGTCGTAGTGAATGAAGCACAATAAGCATGCTCGGCGTCGAGCTCAAAGGACGGTACATTAAGCCCCCCAAACTCCGCAAGGAGGGGAAGCTAGTGTTTAGCACAATTCATATGATCAATTGTTTGTACGTCTTGCGAAACGCCAAGGATTCGGTAAACTGTTGTACGAACGGTCATATCTGCAGTAGCAAGGTACGGTCGGCATAATTCTGGGGGGAGGGAGCGGAGCAAGAACCCATAGCGGCGTACCGCACACGTGATCATCAAGCGAAAAGCGGCGTATGTCCCACCGAATTCTGACAAAGCAAAGCAAACGATCTTGTCCAAGAGTAGTTAATGAGCCTCCACGGTGTCTTGCAACTAAGAAGAATGAACATAGTTCTCATTATGAGATGATGGAGGGCCATCCGCCATAGAGAAGTCCATCGCCAAAGGGGCTCCAAGGTTACTAGTACCCGTAACAACGGGGACCATCGCCGGTATCACCTCGACAAGTTCAGGGGCCGTATCCAGAGGTACCATGCACGAAGATTTGATTGGTTGAGCATTCGAGCAAACTTTCCCCAATTCCTCCGTAGCCACCATAATCATAGTCGGGACGAAAGGCGTTTTGATCAAATACTTTCCATCGTCAAAAAAGGCTTGGATCCTTGCACCGTTCTCCAATATTCCGGAGGGGGGTGCTAATCGCCAAGTTGAACAAAAGCGGGCCAAGAGGATCTCCTTGTCGGGCACCCGTACGAGACTAACCGTGCCGTGGAGGCGCGAAGCATCGTTGGGGTCGAAATAATACACCGTGGAGTCCCGTGAATATGTCATCTCAACCAACGGGATAATGAGATGCAAGTCAAGGTTCTTGTACAACTCTACATGAAAACTCCGGCGGGAAATGGTGTTGAAGGCGTTTTCCAGGTCCACGCCTAGTAGGCTGCAATCAGGAATAGCTTGTAGGCCAATACGAGTGGTATGAATGGCTCGTTCGATACCAACTTTGGTGAAAACCGATCTTTGTATACGGCCGAGGTGATCGGCCGCAACAATCGCTACCCGCGCAATGGCGTGACAATGAGCTACCCGCGACAAAATGTTGCCAGCAACAAGCGCCCGAACTTTAGGAGCTTTACCCCGAAGGCGAGTGGCGCCGCGGTCGAACCATATTTGCTTGTGATGAGCCCACCCGGTCGCACTCGCCAGAAAGTCCGCCGCAGCCTCGGGAATGTTTCCCGCTGAGTAACGGTTAGCCCACTTACGCCATGCCGGAACATTCAAGTCACGAACATGTCCCCGTCGGTAGCCATCAACGTGGGGGGCTGACAAGCGAGGTGCTTTTCTCAAGACAAGGAGTATTGACTCCTCCTATATTTTAAGATTGTCACGGTCATCTAAATAAGTGAGGGGTGGGCGCGCCGGAGGGGGGCAAGGGGTCGGGGAGATCACAGTCTGGGTAAGGAGTACCGGGCGGAGGATGCAACCGATGAAGAGCAGCCAAAGCCGCGTCCGCGTCCTCCACCATTCCGAAGTCGGCTCCGTCATGGGCCATACGAGCCCGTCGCAGCTAGCCAACTTCTACTAGCTCACGGGCCCGACGGAAGGCAGCACGGCGTCGGAGGTCACCTTTAGAATGGTGAGTCGGTGGGTGGTGCTCCTCCGGTTGAGTGTTCTGGGCCCGGCGACGACGAGAGCCCCCCCCCACCCCGGCCCCGACCGCCGGGGCGTCTACTAGGCACAACAACCCCCGGGCAAGCACCTACTATCTCACCTCCATCTCGAATATCACGTAGAAGGGTGTCAATGCCCGTGAGTCCGTCCTCTCCGGACGTGAAGAACCAGAGACGGACTCGACGTTGGACAAGTGTCGGAGCGGGTACGAGCACCGGCCGCCGCCGGGAACGGTCGGAGGAGGAGGCCGCCAAAGAGGTTAATTGCCAAAAAACCTCAAGCAACACGAGAGTCCGTTGAGGGAAGGGAGGTCGCATACTCGAGGGTGTACTGTAAAGCATAACGTAGGTCATCTCTCGCTGTCGCACAAACCCCCCGGGCCGCAGAGACAGGTCTGAGCTCCAGTAGGCAAGCGCAAGGTCGTTGTCGGAGCACCATGAGGCATGAGCAACATCGCGAGGGGGAGATCGGACAGCAGCCTCTCGGCGGAGTGCGGCATCATATGAGGGCATAAAATCTTGTCCATGAGGTAACGGGGGTCCATCATATGGACGGGGGGAGTGAGGAAGGTAAGCTCCGATTCGGCCCGGGGTGGGGAAGGGAGTGGAGCCAAGGGGTGGAGTCCACCACAGGCAGGGGGGAGAGGGGTGACAGCTATTCGGAGGGGGCATGGTCTAAGGTGCGGCGGACGGGAGCAGCTAGCATAGTCATGAGACGACATTGGAGAAACGGGAGCGGCCACACAGTGTAGGCATGGAGCCGTAAGAGGGCGAGCTTGGGTGGCAGATAAAAGGTGGTCGCCCGAGGCACACAGGGAAAACAAGGCCGGAGAGGAGGTCGCGAGGTGGCGAGCTTGGCGACGGTGTGCACGAGTGGAGGGGCCATTGCCAGTTATGAACATATTAGTGTGTCTGGCGAAATTAGAGCGCCATTTACGGCCAGCAAACCGTATGCCACACGGGGCGCTAGTGTAACATTCCCCCCGCGACGGGGACATAACGCTCGATGCACATAGGCCCGGCTCCGACCCTGAAGCTCCGGCCCGATCACCAGTAGCAGCAGCCGCAATTTGCCGCCTACCAACAACACCATTTGGCCGCCAACCAGCTGCTGCCCTCCGCCGGGCAGCAGAAACACTCTGCCCACTGGCACCAACAGTTGCAAAACCGGCACCGATGTCAATCCTTTGCCCACGGGCCGTGGCAGCAACGGCCAATCGCCGACCAACACTTGTAGAAGCACCACTAGCAGGGACGCAGGGTCATCACCGGCTAGATCTCTCTATCCAACAGCCCATGCAGCAGCAACCGGGCGCGGGCAACCACAAGCAGCTGCATAAGCACCACCAACGTCTCTACCACCAGCCACATGTCTGTGCCCACCAGCACCAAAACTAACAGTAGAAGCTCGACGCGAGCCAGCTCCGGCAGCCGCAAGTCCCACAACAAGAGCAGTAACAAAAACATTAGCATCATCAGCAGTAGCACCACTCGCCGCAACCTCTCCTCATGGACGCTAGTAGCAACGGCCGAGCGCCAACCACCACCAACATGTGCAAAGGCGTCCCCGGCAGCAACACGACTAGCTCCTTGCTCATCAGTCACACCAACAACAGTTGGCCACGGATATGCTCCGGCGGTTGCTACAACACCGACAACACCACTAGCAGGGGCAGCAGCCTATCGCCAATCGGCCCCAGATGTTGTGGGACCACTCGCCCTCTAGCTGGACGAGCGGCATCTAGGGCCATTCTAGGAATCTTTTCCTAGTGGAAGGAATAATAGAGTAGATGATTGGAAAGGGGTTCTTGTTACATATCTACTAATGAACGGTAACCCGAGTGACTCCCTGGCAAATGTGCCGGTCGCTAAATTTATAGGCGTCCGGTCGAAGATACCAAAAAGCCACCAATCCCAATTTCGTGTGTTGTGCTGCTTTTGATCTAAACTACTAACTAATTATTAGTTACTAACTAAACGAGTATTACTATAGATTATTATCTTGTCGCAGCACAACGACACTATAGAAGTCTCTGGAGACTTCACCTCTAGCTAATTCTAGAACCGGTGCGAGTATAATTATTCATCATCTTGCGCATCCGGTACTTGTACTACATATGATATATACGATATGACGAGCTCGCTCCTTCCGTCCCTATACTCGTCATGTGACCCTATCGCTATGTATAATGTATTATCATTATTCTAATCATATACCCAAAGATGGGTAGCTCGTAATTAGAGGGAATACCACTATTAAGTAGCATCAGTAGATGATATTACTCGCTAATACTAATAATCTTCCGGCGTCATCGTCGTAGACTATGACACCAGAACCCCCCCCCCCCCCCCCCCCCCCCCAACACCGCAACATGTAGTAGTACCACTAGTTACATCCCTCCGCTTACGAATACCGGCAACCGGCCGCCAACGAGCATCAACACATGCAGCAGTAGTACCATAAGCAACACCAACAACACCAACACCAACATGGCCAAGCCCACCATCATCAATATCAACAGCAGGAGCCTGGTGTCATCTAACAAGAGTGGCTCCACATGTAGCAGCAGCACCACCTGAAGCACCACCAAGTGCAACCCTTTGCCCACTAGCGTCAATAGCAACACCAATAACATCACCACCAATTGCAGCCGGCTAAGGGGTTACCAGCGCCCGCCGCGTTGAGGTAGAGGTAGGCGCCGTCTAACCAGCGAAGCACCAAGCGAGGTTTCCAATGCATAATGTGATTCCCTAGACTGGACGACCCGCGTCGCTATTTTGTTGATGATGGTTGATGAGCTTTAGCACTTGGCACGAGGACCAAGCAGGAGCAGATGCAAGCTAGGTAGGTCGAAAGCTATTTAAGCCTAGTGTAGTAGAGGGAGGTGACAAAACCATTTAACGATTCCCTTTATTCAATTACATATACTACTCAAGTACTACCAATGAGACATCTTCTCATTTCTCCCTCCATCTGAAGTACCACCTACAGACACGGCAGCGACAAGACAAAACAAAACAGATTTGTGTCTACAGCTAGCTCCACGAAGGCTAACCGCCAAAGTCTACTTATGCAACGGTAAAGCTCCACTCCACACGAAGGGTACATGTACACGGCATAATACAACGATAAAATCGCAAATAAATGCCGTATGATATACTCCTCATCGCCCAAATTTCTAAGATGACAGCAATTCGTCGCACGAACTCGATCTCGTTAACTCCATGACACCAAATAAATCGCAAGCCTTCCGTAAACATGTCGGTATTAAATTCACCGGTACAATAATTGTACAAATGAATCCCGGATGAACCGTAGAACCTGATAGAAAACGTCGCCACGTACCACCGCAAAGACTTCTGCTCGTAGGTCCAGCCAATACATGAAACAAACTCGCCAAAGAACTTCCACCGCAGTGCAGTCCGCGACGTACACTCGTTAATCGTTGTCGCATCATCCGCAAGTCTTGCTCGCACCAGTGGTTCGTCAAGCACGTCCAATCCGAGGGCATCCTCGCCTCGGAAACGGGCCGCTAAACGTACTAGACTCGGCGTCCTCTCGGTCCTTCTCGAAATATCGCGTCGCGCTCTCGCGCACGGTCTAGCAAGCCTCGACATCGTAGCTCTCTCGACTCGGCTCGCCAGTCTCGTTGCCCTCACGGCACATATGTCTTCGCCGCTCTCGCAATTCGCATCTCGAAATATTCCGAATTTCCGGTGTACGGGTTACGGCGTACATGTACTGCACCACTCGGTCGTCTCATATAATCGGTACGTATTTCCCGCATTCGCGTACTCGTAGTTTAGCGATAACGTCGGTCGTACTCCGTAGTTCGCGAAGTTTTGCGTCCCGAAATCTTCAATTCTTATGGTTCTTCTTACCAACTGTCCTTCGTTGGCTCTCTTCTGAAAGAAATCACGCGCGCGGACGAAAAAAAGGATAACTCATGATTTTCTTCTGACTTCTCCCTTCCATTAATGCGTAGAAGCCTTCTAGATCTTCATTCTCTCTACTTTCGAATTGTTGCGTACGAGTATACTCCGCCAAAAATGACCAAAGTACACTCGCGCCACAGATATGCCGGTACCTGCTAGCCCGTCTCAGCAACGTTGTCATCGCTTCTTCAATCCCTTGTCAATTTCGTTATTTAGTCCGAAATCTAAGTGGCGCAAAACATCACATCATCTCTAGGCTCATACTGATAGTCTCTCAATATATCGTTCGCTCATCTCCGAAGGCATCTTGCCGCAAGATCGAGCATCTCGTTGCACGCATCTCGCAAAACAATCGATTTGAAGTCCCCATTAGTCGTACACGTCGGCGTCTCATCAAGTCTCCGTTATGTCGCTACCATTGGTACTTGCTCCTAGTCGCAAAATTTCGCAAAATCTCCTCGACGCGGCTCCTCGATACAAAAACTCACCCGCCAAGAATTGAATTGTACGATACTCCGATTCACGATACGCGGAGGCATAAGGCACGGAATCAAAATCGGCCAATTTCTCTACGCACTATGTGCTACATACGGTATCACAATGTACTAGCCGGTTGACTATCGCTAGCTGGAAAACCTTCATCATCCGCGTATAGGTCCTTTAATGTCTTCTGTACTCTCGCTGGTCCTAGTGGCCGTAGTCGCTAAATCACGGATTCTTGCACGAAGTCCTTCTCATGCGCCAGCTCGTCAAAAGCCTCTCAAAATAGCTTGAACGTTGGCCTCATCTTCTCCACGGTATAGAATCTTGGCCGCGCTCCATCGTCTCGCCAATCGAACACGACTCCTTCAACCAAAGCCGGTATACATCCGCGGTCGGCGTCCCTTCCGTCGAACCTTCGATGTTCTTCTGTGCCGTTTTCTTCTTCTCCGCCTTTCCAAGCATCCATGCTCTCGTCGCTACCAATAGTTGCTCCGAAACCTAGTGTGATGGGACCATTCGTCCTCTAGTGCCTCGGGAGAATTGGTGGTACGGTACGTGTACCACAAAAACGTGTGGTACGAAGCAATATATTTCATTATTACTTATGTCTTATATATTTCTAAGGAAACTGTATCATCGCTATATTTGCAGTTGCTCGCACCCTAGGCGCACCACCTCTCTGTCGGGCCATCCGCCCGACTCAGAAGGACCAAAGTCAGATCAAACTCTCCCTCAAGCCCGACGCTTCTCGAAACAAGTTGCCAAGAGGATTTTAAAGCTTTTGGTAGTCGGAAGCGAAGGTTGGTGTGGTGAGTTGAGCAGGGCAGTAGGGTTAAGGATGGAGGCGGCGATGGAGCTCGTCCAAGGAGCGTTCGACGTGCTCAACCCAGCAGTCTCGCTCATGGCGGTTTGAGGCCACACAGAGCGGGATTCCACAGTCACGGCAGAAGAATGAGGCATAGCTTTCTTTATTTTCAGCTTGACAAAGCTTGCAGCGGGCTTGTTTCGTCTTCATATGCTTGCCGACGGGCTGACGAGGGTATTGTCCGCGGCGGTGTTGATGTTCTGATTGCGTGTTTCCCATGTCGGCTAGCGCGCGCTTCGCAGGCACAGCTCGGCGAGGCGTCACAACCCGCACCCGCCTGTCAATATCATGAGGCAGTCGGTTCTTCAGCAAAGCAGCAGCCAAATTGTCGGAGAAGTCCACGACGCTGCCTTTGCTGAGGTGGTGGTTGGACGGGAGGTGGAAGCGGCACAACTTCCAGCAGTCGACCAGGTGAATGCCCATAAAAGTTGTCCATAGACGGAACCAGCAATCATGTGTTTGCCATAGCTCCTCTAGCGCGAGGTCGTGCTGGCGCGACTGATTGTGGTTGTCGACACGTGGGCTTTGTGAAAAATACTCGGAAGCAAGGGCTGGTCGCGGAATAGCTCTAAAGCAAACGTTGCCATACTCATCGGCCCATCGTTGCATGTAGGGGTCGTCTCCGTCGAAGGTGTTGGCTGCTCCAGCGGTGGCAATGAAGTGGATAACCTTCCGCTTGTTGTACTTGTAGCCCATAGCGACGAGGTCGACCCCTTCCAGCTTGGTGGTAAGTACCAATCTGCTCCCAGCACTCTTGTCTTTCAAGTGTTCTTCTAAAAACTGCTTGGGGAAGCGGGCGTGGCTGGTCTTCACTACACCTATAAAATGGTGCCCCCTCTTGGATGCTTGTATCGCAGCCTGAGGGGGAGAAGTGCACATAGGGTTTAGTTCCTTACTCATAAGCATTTACTGTCATTCACATTGCACATTAATTCGCTTATCACCTTCACTGACGCAAACCAACTGTCGCCCAGTAGAGTTGTCCCAGGTTGGATGGCGCTTGACTCCATCGCCCGCACGACAGTAGCGCATGTTGTTCCCAACTCCCGATTGTATGTCTTCTGTCTCATAGCTGTCCTCCCCTCTTGCACTTCAACCCACATCATTACTTATGTGTCTGCATCGCACATCGTCTTAAACTCTGTTCCCAAGGGCTTGGGCTTCCGCAATATGAAAGAAATATTTGGTAAGCCTCCTCGCTTGTCCTTGCGCGGCTGGTAGCTTGACATCGACTCATCTAGTGTCTGAGTCATCCCTGCTTGAAGTTTAGCTGCCCTGTTGTCGTTGAAGTCTGACACCATTTGACGAAACATGGCCCAGGGGTCAACTTGACAAGCGGACATGTCCGCTTTGGAGTACATGACCATCTGGCGGATGGTCGTGAAGCGGTAGCTCTTCATGAAGCGTTCGAAATCAGGTGCCTCCCTCACTCCTGTCGCCTCACATGTCCATAGTCCCTTCCCAGTTTGGTTGAACTGTCGAGCTGCGTAGATAATTCCAATAAAAACAACCCATTCGTGTTGGGTGATAGGCTTCCAACCTGCCTTTTTTCTAAAGCCCTCCTCGTTTAGGCGGCGTAGATCGTCCTCGATTTTTCCGGGGTAGAGGTGTAGCCACAAACTAAGCAGGTCCACGTCGCCATCATTAGACGTCGGGATTCCGCCTTTAAGGCCGACTCCCTTTTCACGAAAGTATGCCGACCGCTCATTCCGAGTGTCTGTTGTCACTGCAGGAACGACTGTCCAAACAACAATCTCCTAGTCGGCGAAGGGTAGCTTCCGCTTGAGAAAGTAAGTGCTCGTCGGGCCCATCTCCCTCCTCGTCGTCGCTATCTAGCACTACCTGGGGTTGGTCTTGGGGGTCTTCCTCCTCCAGTGTGTCAGGGTCCGTAGTATGGGTCGTTGCTTTTAAATTGCACGTCACATGTCGAGATGCGGACGCGTTTGCAGAAGGAGATGCGTCGGTGGGTGGTGTCGGCTTGTTTTCATAATTTAAATTTTCAGCCATTTCACTACCAGTACCCCCCGTCGGTGCGGCGCGCATCGCGGAGTCGGTAGGCACCAGCTCCACAGGAAATTCGGTCACGGTGTTGGGAGGGTGAAGAGGAACTAATCTTCGATTGATGTGGTCGTCGCCATGCGTGGGAGGCGGTGAGCTTGCAGGTTCTTGCCCGGCGGTGGGCAGCTCTGCCCGGAGTTGAGTGGACCGCTCGGTAGTTTCCGCACCATCATCCCACCGCACGGTCGACAACTTGGGCCCTACCGACGCAGTAACCAAGCCATACTTCCGGGCACGCTGATGGCGCCTCGAGCTGGGCTTTAGGTCCTCTATGGGGCCTCTACGAGCAGAGACCTTTTGGCCTATCCGGACGTGCCGAGCGGAGGTACCGCGGGGGGTAGATGGGGGCAGAATCGTCGCCATGTTGAATAGCCGCGGCCGATACCTTGTATGTTTTGAAAAATAAGTTGACTGGGGCCTTATGCACCTTTTGGACCCATTTTTGTAAAGATTGGTTAAATCAGCAGTCTGTTTCGAGGTTCCAAAAATGAGCATTTTCTGTGGTACGTGTACCACAAACGTGGTACGTGTACCACCAATTCTCCCGAGGCACTAGCAAGACGAGCGGCATCGAGGGCCCATTGTCTTGGTCGTTTCCGAGTGGGAGGAATAATCGAGTGGATGGTTGGAAGAGGGGTTCTTATTACAATCTACCAATAAACGGAAACCCGAGTGACTCCCTGGCAAATGTGCCGGTCGCGAAATCTATAATATGCGTCCGGTCGAAGGTACCAAAAAGCCACCAATTCCAATCTGATGTGCTATGATGCTTCTAATCTAAACAACTAAATAATATTTACCCGTATTATCTACCCGTAGCACAGTGATATTGTAGAAATAGCTACAGATTTCACCTCTAGCTATTTCTAGAACCGGTGCGGGTATGTAATGATTCATCATCCCACGCTTCCGGTATTGGTACGAAATATGATATGCAGAATATGACGAGCTCGATCCTTTCGTCGCTATACATACTCAAACGAGCCATTATTTATCGCCATATATACAATTTCTATCTTTATAAGCTAATCTTGTTGTTGGCAGCGTCGTGTCGCGATTAGGTCATTGTCACGCCATTGCGTGGATAGCGACTGTTGCGGCCGACCACATGGGCCATGTATAATAAAGATCGGTTTTCACCAAAGCGGGTATCGAGCGAGCCATTCATACCACTCGTATTGGCCTACAAGCTATTCCTGATTTTAGCCTACTAAACTTGGACATGGAAAACGCCTTCAACACCATTCCCCGCCGGAGTTTCCTTGCAGAGTTGTACAAGAACCCTGACTTGCATCTCATTATCCCGTTGGTTGAGATGATATATTCACGGGATTCCACCGTGTATTATTTCGACCGCAACGAGTCTTCGCTCTTGCACGGCACGGTTCAGTCTCGTACGGGTGTCCGACAAGGAGATCCTCTTGGCCCGATTTTGTTCAACTTGGCGATCAGCACCCTCCTCCGGAATATTGGAGAACGGTGCAAGGATCCAAGCCTTTTTTGACGATGGAAAGTATTTGATCAAAACGCCTTTCGTCCCGACTATGATTACGGTGGCTACGGAGGAATTGGGGAAATTCTGCTCGAATGTTTAACCAATCAAATCTTCGTGCATGGTACCTCCGGATACGGCCTCCGAACTTGTTGAGGTGATACGGGCGATGGTCCCCGTTGTTACGGGTACTAGTAACCTTGGAGCCCCTTTGGCGATAGACTTCTCGATGGCAAATGGCCCTCCATCATCTCATAATGAGAACTATGTTCATTCTTAGCTGCAAGACACCGTGGAGGCTCATTAACTACTCTTGGACAAGATCGTTTGCTTTGCTATGTCGGAATTCGGAGGGACACACGCCGCTTTTCGCTTGATGATCACGTGTGCGGTACGCCGTTATGGGTTTTTGCTCCGCACCCTCCCCCCAGATATCTGCCGACCGTACCTTGCTATTGCAGATAGGACCGTTCGTACAACAGTTTACCGAATAGTCTTGGGCGTTTCTCGGGACGTACAAACACTCTATCAACTGAATTGTGCTATGCTCAAGCCGTGTGCGGTACGCCGTTATGGGTTTTTGCTCCGCACCCTCCCCCCAGATATCTGCCGACCGTACCTTGCTACTGCACATAGGACCGTTCGTACAACAGTTTACCGAATAATCTTGGGCGTTTCTCAGGACGTACAAACACTCGATCAACTGAATTGTGCTATGCTCAAGCTTTCCCTCCCTGCGGAGTTTGGGGGGTTTAATGTACCGTCCCTCGAGCTCGACGCCGAGCCTTCTCACTATGCTTCATTCAATGCGACCCTCGCCAACCTGATTAGTGATTACGAGTCCGAGTCGCTAGGTCCTTTGTACGGTCTTATCCGACAGGAACTACTGAATGTTGACACTTCTACTTTACCGTAGGCGGTCCAATTGCGCAATTCGTATGATTCGATCTCCACTATGGGCGGTTTTCGGAGTCGGATCTCGTGGTGTTGACTAACATAATGTACCAAGACCTTTTTGATTATGATGGGCCCGATGTCGAGTTGGTGGTATCTCCGCCGGTCAACAATGCGGTGGCGCCCGCTACCCTATCAACTTGCCTACAACTTCCGACTCCCGATGCTCTCACTCGCTTGGGAGATTCCGGGGGCCCCATTCAACGGGGCATTTCGCACATTCTACATGCCCGGGCCTACCTTGGCCTCTTGGCGTTTTTCAGACCTTCCCCACCGGATTACATGAGGGTGATTTCGGGTACGGGTCGCGGGGCTTTGGGTCTCTTTTTCGCTTCACATGAGTCAAGTTTCAAGGTGCCACCCGATTGCTATACGATTGCACCTCACCGGGTGCTTGGCTTGATTGCGGAGCGCGCCTTTCATGTTCGAAAGTACCCTCGGTGCAATGAGGCAACGTCAAGGTCCCGCGGGTCTGGATCTTCGTCGACGGTATCGGGCACCTCTTTGTCGGGGGAGCACTCCACAACTGATATGCTTATGGACCATATCCCCCGGTGCCCGTGCTCTTGGTATATCGTTCAACTCCACGACCGTATTGTCCACGTGCTTGAAGAGTTCATGTGTGACAAGCTTACGAAATGACGTGCAACTCTCATATCAATCTCAGTCGGAGCTCATAGTTCGCGGAACACATAAGCCTACAAGGCGCCAAAGCTACCCGGCTGTTGCTTCAATCCGATAGCCTTTCGTCCACTTACCGTCGTCCCCATAGGACGAGTCTTGGGAGCACCCTTCGCCAATGAGATCAGCGAACTCATTGCTCATACGCAATGCATCAACAATCATCGATTTTATCCGCGCGTTCTTTAACAACGGTTGGAACTTCCGCCGAAGTTCTTAATCTTACGGAACCTCGCCATTCCAAAATAATGGAATTGTAGCTTGAGGTACGAAGTTTGGTCTCCGACTTAACGGATCGGCTTCGTTTTGGGCTCAATTGCGGTACGCAAGTGTCATCTAGCCCAAAAACTTTTGCAAGTCCCGCAAGTAACGAGCTTGCCGCTTGTTCAACTTGTTGTTCGGCTGCATGAGCACATGTCCCAACGTGGCGTGGTCTGTTTCGACAAGGAACTTAAATCTGTCATATTCTAGCCATTTAGCTAAGTGCTAGTATCTGACATTAATTATTTCCTCTAAATGGTACCTGTATCTTAGCGATATTCAGTGACTCCTTTATTGTCATCACGGTAGTAGAACTATATCGCCGTATTTTCCCTCGACAGTACAGAGTTATTAGCAGTATCTCTTCTTCACAGTTCGTCTCTAGATAGTTCTAAGAGCTTGTGCGATAAGGTCAGATAGACAGTACAGATAATCTCAGATAATCTGTATCACTAGTAATAGTTTGGTTTAGTTAGCAGACAGCACAAGCTACAGGTTCTAAGGCCGTTTTTAGAACACCTGAGGTGTGGATATTTAAGACGGGGACTTACTGGCAGAGGAGAAGACCGGTACATACCAGATTTACACCACACCCAAATTGTAAGAAACCTTGTTCCTAAGACAACCTTATTAATTCTCTCTACGCCGTATAATTAGATCCAGAGATTAGGTTTTACTATTAGTCTAAGGTTGCCGACTTAGCCTAACCAAAGTAGCACCTCACACGTAGTTTCGGAGCCTCGGAACAGCTAGACGAGACGAAGATGTCTAACCGAGCAGGAGAGAGACTACCAGAGGAAGTCGATGGTCGACAAGAGGGGGCGCCTTCTGAGCCGACACAACCGACGTCGACATATGGTGGAAGACAAGCAGTGCGAGAAGGATCGAGTCCCACGACGGAGCCTATGTCGGTACACGTCACCGAGATGCTACAACGACTAAGTAACCGAGTTGACACTTTTTTCGATTGAGCTATCTCAACTGCGTGACCACGTCGACAACGGTTTCAAACATTTTGAAGGACGAGTGAACAGAAGCCGAGAGACGGAGAATTTTCTTCGAGGAGAACAATTGAGATCGGAGAGGACGCGAGAGATGCCGAGCATGATGCCGAACGATGTCAAACCAGCCAAGATCAAGAGCATCGCTACGACTAACATCGACGAGCTGAGAAACCGGTTCCGACATGCACGAGGGTATTTACGGTATCACAACGTTAACCCTAAAGAGCAAAGAGGAGTGTAATGGGTATCTGGCTTTCTGGAAGGCCCACTATCGAAGTGGTGGTACTCCCAAGTTGCGCAGACTGGAGATGAAGTCGGTGGAGGATGTTCCGGAGTTTCTGAGATGGAGAAATCCTTAATTCAGGAATTTTGCGGAAGAACACCGGCGGAACAAGCGAGATTGAATTTGGACAAGGCGCGACAGAAAACCACGGTCTTGAAGTATGCAAATTACTTTCGAGAACAATTATTGGAGCTTCCTTACCGTCATGAAGAAGATAACGTACATGACTTCCAGCGCGGTCTGAGACCCTCGATTCATAAGGAGGTTGCCCTGAAAAACCCTAAGACCCTACACGAGGCGATTCAAGCAGCTCTGCGAGCGGAGGCAGCGGAGACCAAGATTGAGACGACCCAACGTTCGACAGGCCGGCTGAACGCCATCGAAGAAGACAACGACTTTTCAGAGGCAGCGGAGGAGATCGACAGTGAGTCCGAGGAAGATTCGCGTGGCGCGACCGAATACAAGCCGCGGGAGCTGTACGAGATTAGACGCCTCACTCAAGAAGAAGTCGACATATTTAAGAAGGAGGGCAAGTGCTTCATTAGCCACAAGAAGGGATACATCGCTATCAACTGCCCAGAGAAAAAGAACAAGAAGACCGACATAACGAGGAAATCCCGGCCGGGAAAGTGAGACATGAGTCGGCAGCTCGCGGCAAGCTGCAAGATGAGGTTTCGTCTCCTACAGCGACTCGGGAAGAGACCAAAACAGAAGAAGTACGAAACCCGTTACCTCTAACGACATTGAGGCCAGTCTTTAGGAGCAAGGACTTTAGCGACTGGATGATGAATAGGGAGTATTTCCTGAAGTACTCTCAGACCTACGGACCTTCGACTTAGATGGAGCTAGCGATAATGACGGCCTTAATTCTCAAGTGGCGGAGGATTTTTGTTGTCCGGCGCGCCCATTTCAGGAGAGAGATTTACAGAAGTACCGGAGAATTTGGTTAAATGCGCCATTTAATGAATTAGAAGATTTTTGGGCCATTATTTGCGGAGTAAACTGCTTCATCCCCACCTAAGAGCAGTTATAGTGGTTCCAAAATGGAGGGCAAAACCATGGTTCAAGCTGTTGCGAAACTTCCGACTTGTCGACGAGCTGGCGGCGACATAACATGTGTTTACCTGCCCTACGAATGACGGAATAGAAGGAAGAAGGCAAGATGTTGGACCGACAAGATGGACGACGCAAGTCTACGTCGACGACACCGATCGAGTTCGATTTCTGCCTTAGAACCTACAGAAACCCCCGAAGACCTACTGGACTCACTCGACGACTCTTGTTACCGATGGCCGACGAGTGTTACTAGCGAAAGAGGATACTGGCATGGTATGGTTTCTTGGTGGCAAACAGGAGATTGAAGACGCGACCCCGGAATGCACAACAGTGCGAGTTCTTACGGAGACAACTTGATTTAAGGTGAGCGAAACAAATTTACGCCTTTTAGGGACGGAGTCTTCCGGACACAATAGGCGCTACCTGTATATCGCTCGCGTTCGACCCGGATCGATACCGGACGCTACGTCAACTTCGCGGGCAGTATGGGCTGCCTGGAAAGAATTAATTTCGGCACGGCGTACGGGTTATCTAGTTCGTGGAGATCAGCATTTCCCTCTTCGTTACGAGACTTCTGGGAAACCGATCGACGGGTGGATGAACAAGAACGTCCGACTAGAAGACATTGTTCCTGCGACGCTGCACGTATCCACAACCCAGTCTGGAACAAGTATGTTTGTGTTGGGAGGCACCTTACGCGGACATCGATGCCGAATTTTGGTTGACTCTGGCGCTTCGGAAAATTTTTGTAAGGCTGAGTGGGTACGGGAGCATCACATTCCGACGGTTTCTGGAGAGAAATACCGGATAAAATTGGCAGATGGTAGTACAACTACGACTCGCCAGCGACTACGGAATGAAGTGCTTACAGTAGGGACCATGGATATACGTTTGGACGCAATTATGACAGAACTGGATAAATTCGACATCATCCTCGGTCAACCTTGGTTACAAGCCGTCAACCCGGATATAGATTGGTCTACTAAAACGATTCGCGACCGTAAAACTGGCGAAGCTATGGTGTCTGGCGACGAGTACACCGTACCTGAGGCAGTACATCAATTGGAGGCGGATGCGATGGCAAAGCTGCTTAGGCAACAACCAGCATACCTCTTCGTGATTGGACTACGAGAAGTACAAGACGCGGTCGACGACATCAATACTGATCAACAACTTGAGTGGACGACTTCGTTACGAGATTCCCTGAATGAGTTTACGGACATCATCAAGGAGCCTGACGGTCTACCGCCAGCTCGCGAGTGCGACTTTGAAATTAATTTGGAGTGCGATGAACCACATAAGGAGCGAACGTATCGTATGTCACCAGCAAAACTCCGGGAGGTTAAGGTACAGTTACAAGACTTACTCGCAAAAGGCTGGATTCGTCCGTCTAAATCTCCGTACGGTGCCCCGATTCTATTTGTACGCAAGAAGGATGGTACCATGCGTATGTGCGTAGACTATCGGAAACTCAACGACCTTACGAGGAAAGACCGAACACCGTTACCCCGGATTGATGAATTACTCGACTCGCTATATGGGGCTCATTATTTCAGCACGCTGGACATGTATAAAGGCTATCATAAAGTTCGAGTCAAGGAGCGCGACATACATAAGACAACATTCCGAGCTCATTACGGATTGTTCGAGTACTGCGTTCTACCCTTTGGACTCTGTAACGCCCCAGCTGGATTCCAAGCGATGATGAAAAATTATTGACTGATGATAAGACACGGGCAACTTGTTGAACATGGGTGATCCGTGCAGGATCGTGACATGTTTGAACAAACCGTTTCTGCCGCACCGCTTCCAAGGACGTTTAGTAACTAGCCTAAACCTTTCCTCGGGCTCCGATGCGTCAGTCCGAGACACATACATCGATATAGAGGGGGGTTCTAGGAATTCTCGACGGCAGTATTTCGCTAAGTGGCGTACACCACGGGTGGTGGTGTGGTACGGCCGGATTCGGTTGGTGATTAGCGGGTGTTCCTTTTCCTAGCCGAACTGTACACTTGCGGACTCTCTCTAGAGGACCTGCGCCGCGGGGCTACCTTCGGCCCCCAAAATGGGCATGAACAGTCTCTAGGTTCTAAGACCTTAGTTTTCAGGTCATAAGCGATAGTTTCGGTGCTAGCGAGTCGGAATGTTAGGCATTTTTGTAGGACGTGCCCGTCGAAAGCTCGATCTGAAATTATCGGCGTCGGGATCCGCAAGGCATGCCGCGGAGAGCAACAACTCTATCGCTCCTCATGTAACTGTGAACGACCTGAGCACGCTTCAAATACGTGATAGAAACCAACGTGATCCAGTGGAGCAACGTGGTGAATGGAGTCCCGGCCGTAGGTGCTGCCGAGACACACATCCTGAGTACGGCAGCTTTCAAGCGGCACTCGCAACGTGCATGTCACAATGCCGACCAGGTTAGGCCAACACTGCCCGTCAAAACTTCAAGTATCATTACTTAAAGCCATCTTTCACCTCAATAAACGTTCGCTGACGCGTCGTCTCATTTTTGCATGTTGTTGAGAGCCTCGCCACATCGAACTGCTGCGTTGTTTTTCAGTGGCAGTACAAACGCTCGCAGCACCGGCAACGACCTCGGATGCCGCCAACACTGTCGGCATTTTCGCGCTGAGGCACAACATATGAATTTTCAAAAAGCCGCAGTCAGTCACAATAATGGAAGCATTGCCTCTTGGGACGTTGAGGCTGAGAAAAAGTCACTCGCTGGGCTTTGCTGTCGGTGCTCGTAGGATTGAAGTAGCGCGTCAATGGGAGGTATGGAATGCAATTGCAATTAGTGCAACCAATAATACATGAACCAGGTGAGAACATCGATCAATAGCATGGTGACTTGATGTTTTAAGCTGCATATGCATGCTATGGCGGAGGGGGAAGCGGAGTGTGCAATACGCAAAGATAGAGGTGACAAGCATTAATAACACAGTTATTCATGTGCGTTGCCAACTAGGTGTTATTATATGTAAGAAGTATTCGACAAAAGTCATGTCTCAAAGGGCATGTATATACAAGGGGTGCATCATAACGTTTCAATGGACATGTATCATGGGCTGCATAAGTACAATGTGCACTTGCATGTCGCATATTGGGCAAATCATTCATGGTGATGCATACGGTTGGGTTGCCACGAACGATTGAGCAACGTGTTGCAGCATTTAGGATGCAGAAATCTCGCAGCGACGAGGTCAACCCGACACATTTGAGGCTTATTGTATAGCCTACATGTGATGACATACGTTTGCTAGCTGTTGCTGGACAATGAGATGGACTTTGAAGCGACGCAGTGTAAAAATTATAATATCACACGCCAAAATATAGTTAAAAATCCCTTGTTTAGCACAATCGACTAAATTTAGTCGGTTGTGCTTTCCCTTCATTAAACAATCAAAACATGCACAAAAACTCTCAATCTTCTCAAGATACACACTTTACCCACTGTCGAGGTCGGTGGAACACGCCCTAGCAATAGGTCGCGGTGTATTTGTTGACAGTAATAGTTTAAAGTAGTACAACTTGGAATTTCATATTTTGCCTTTGCGAGCGGTAACTTTCCAATATGAAGGGTCATATTTAGGTCCAAAAAAGTCCACTTGTCTGTGCTTGTTTGGCTTGATTTTCAGTCTAGAAATAGTTCGGAGTGTTGCCAGCAACATGTTGGCAGGATTATGAATATATATGAAGAGTAATAGCGTTAACTGCACAAGGTGCACAACCGACTAATTTTAGTCGGTTGCGTCCGGCTGCAGAGATTAAGGCGCCTAGTTGGGGCAGGTGCAAAGGCCCCCGGGGTGATCACATCGGCGCTTGAGCGGGAGCTAGGAATAGCGCCCATAGAAGCAACAACGGCAGCGGCTAGGACTAGGGCGTTCCTTAAAGCGCCCACCCTAAATACTTGTTTAAGCGATCATGTGGGATAACCTAGTCGTATGCGCTCAAATACTTGGACGTCTTGGACCGTGCGATGGTTGAATCGTTTTGCTGGGCAAGCACGGAATTAGCCCAAGGCGTACGCGTTCCACACTCATGGAGGTCTTTGCAACCGCGCATTGCCTCTAACCTAGTTAAAGCAGCGGTATGGGATCGATTCGAGGCGTCATCTTCGGCTTGTACCAATACATGGAGGAGTATTTACCCCCATGCTTCGTATGTTGGAAACCCATTGCCATAATACGGTACGGGAATTCATGCGGGGCCGTTCTAGGGTTACACATTACGATTCAATTTTGTACGCGTGTATTTCCCACAGCCCGACGTCTTGCTCGCATTCATGCCATGCTTGAACGTTTTCTCCATCATTGTCTTGCGTGCGGTGGGGATGTGCCTAAATTTATAGAACATATCTTGCTTGAATGCCCGTAATGGGAGTGCCACCGTCGTAATTTTGGGACACTAGCCCCATCGTTTACGGATTTCTTGCGTCAATTCGCTACCCCCCCTAAAGATATAGCTACCTTACCTTTAGGTGGTGTCCCCCCTTCCCTACATTTCGCCATTGATTGTATTGGGAATGGGAGGTTTTTCCGCAATGTCGCCAAGGCGCCAAGCCCTCCATCATATTGCTTTCTTTGTAGTTCATGTATCGCAACCTCGAATTGTTTTGCTCCGTGAGATGGGCCTTGCTCCTTCTCGCATTACTCGAATGGGTCGACGCCCCGACGGGTAGGGCAAATATTTCATGGTTAGTGCTGGGAATGCATTCATGTAATTACAAGGTTTTTAATTGGTGAAGCTCCAACAATTGCCTCGATATGGGGTTAGCAAAGTACGGTACGGTTCTCGTGCAATGGTACGCTATGCATTCACTTGAGCGTCGCCTAGCCGGGAGCATGATCGATGATGGGTTTTAGGTTGATTTTGAACTTGTACGACTCTCCGTCATAGAGGGTACAGCAAGTGGGTTTTGCAAAAAGCCGCATGTAGAGGGTTCCTGCGTGGGCTTACCTGCCAGTCCCATATCCTGGGGGCGCAAAAAAATAAAACTATCCGTGAAGCTTTTCAGCTTTACGACGTTACGACGTCCTTTGTGTACGCCGCTTACTAATTTTCCGCTTTTTTATTCCTACACAAAAGGAGGCCAGAATAATTCCAGAAACAAACACAGCATACGATGACAGCGTGTCTTGCAAATTGGCGGACCACGACAGCCTGGATTGGCCGAACCCCTGCAATGAAGCTGTCGGGTCTAGAACATCCCGAAACGACGGGTCGCGGGGCGTCACCTTAGTCACCTTCCTGTGTAGGAGCCGCCAGAGTTACCCGTGTTGCACATTCCCACGAAGAAGCCGCGCCTTCGTAGAAGGCTGGCTCTTCCGATCGTGAGACTTTTCCTAATGGCTGCCCTCATGGCTGTCGCGGTATCCTCCTTGCCGCTTGCTGCTCGCTCCTCCGCCCTGACCTCAAGGGCGACTCGCCGAGTAACTACGCCCGCGCTCAAGATGGCAGCACAGCGGTCCTGCAATTGGCAGCTGCGCGCGACCTCCTCCGAGAGCGACCTCAACCTTTCCACGGGCTGCCGTGGTGCACCCCTGCAGCCTGGAACTAAGCTTCCCATTCCCGGAGCCGAGGAAATTATGAGCCAGAAGGCACACGGTGCGTGGATCACCTTTCGGCTGGAGTACACCCGACATATTTCCACACCGTTTCTATTAGTGTTGGTACAACTGCATGCCGTGGGTGATCTTGCATATGGCTGAAGTGGTATGCGTTGTACACGCCAGGGACAAGCGAAAAACCGGTTCAGTCGGACCTCCGCTGGGGCTGCGACGTGAAGGTGGCTGACAAAATCTGCAACTTCAACCGGTACGCCCACTCTGCTGCAGCGGTGTAGCTGAAGCAGACGCTTGTCGTCAGGCCAACTGTCAGCGCTGTATACATGGATGGCATCGATTTAGTGTGTGATGTCACACCTATGTTTTCTTCCACTCGTCGCATTTGCGTGGACTGTATGGGTGGGTATACAGAGATATTGTCCTTGCTAGGATAGACAGGATTAACGTAGCCTGGAGTTAACAAGTGGCGGTTGTTACGTGGTAGACACTACGCTGAGTTTGCGGGCTATTGGACCAACACTTCCTTCCTGAGCGAGGTGGACGAGTCCGGTACCACTGTCTTTTACGATAGCGTGACGGGGGTGCCCCTGTTTGAGGCCCCCATCGGCCGTAGCTTTGAGGATTTCAAGAAGGAGTCTATGGCGCACGGCTGGCCTTCCTTCCGCGACGAGGAGGTCAACTGGGACTACGTTCGCGTGCTGTCTGATGGAGAGGCTGTCTCCACATCCGGCACTCACCTGGGTCATAACCTCCCAGACAAGAACGGGAACAGGTGCGGTGTATGCTCTGTCGCAGTAATCAGGGCCTGGGTGGTGGGGCATAATGCTGTGCCGAGTATATATGGTGTTATGTTGAGAAATGTGTCCCCTGCTGCGCCCAGGTACTGCATCAACCTAGTCTCCGTGGCTGGCACGCCTGAGAAGTAAGCTGTGTCGCGAGGCACTGGCTAAACTAGAGATAGGGTATGGCAGTACCTTGGTGATAGACTGCGGCGCTGTTTTTTGTGCGCAACTGGTTTTAGTGTTGGCCGAGCGTCATCTTAGGTATAGACAGGTCGTCTCATATGGCTCCATATGGTACGACTTCGCTACTGTAAGTACGAAGCATGATGCCCACCGGATTCCTTTGTTCCTGTGTGTGTCATAAGACATGTGCTGTCAATAATGGGACACTTCATGCATGCTGTGGGTTAGAAGCATGACTCATGCATATCGGGATGGTTTCACATTGGGTATTCAAAGCAATATTGTGCAATGCGGCAGAGCCGCCGACTTGGATATTCACATGCACATCTTTAGAGATGTAGGATGCGCAATTGACTAACACAACTCACAATCACGTTCCAGTAGACGTAAAAAGTCAAACTTGCGATTGCAATTGACGATGCAGACATCGAGATCACACTGGTTTGTTGCCTTATGGTTTGTTGTTCGGGCGGTATCTTATGTTCATCTACATGACATAGAAAGTTTCATATGTTGAGATGCTCACCGGATTCCCTGGTTTCTATGCATGTCATTTGTTGCGAGTGTTGAGAGACATAGTGTTGTGTGGTAATCAAGTTGCTACAAAACAATGTTGGATGGTTGATAGAGTAGCATCGTGATAGTACGGTTGTGACTCATCACTATAAGATGGCAACAAGTCAATCAACAAGAGGGGATTGTGTTGTTGATGGTGGCAAGTTGCTAGGCGTATCGTCTAAAGGCTCAGAATATACGTTGGCGTGTGCTCACCACAGTATGAGTGCGTGTCCTGTCATAGGGAAGTATTAGGCACTTGTTGAGGGTGAGAAGACATGCAGTGTCACTGAGTGTGTATAAGCCTCCCTTATCGCCCCCTCAACTTTGAGAGGTTATGGGCCCTCAAACTGCTAGCTGACGGAGTCATTTGTCTTGACCGGAACCTATAACTTACTTCTCGAAGAGTGGTAAACCTTTGTGGTGTCGCACGATACGTGAGGTGCGGCTAGCTCACAAAGTGGCTGGCTCTTGCTTGTGTTTGTGGGTTTATTGCGATACATGGCAGGTAGCGACTTGTCTGTGTCGCTTGGAGCTTGGAACCCCTGAACACCGACTCGTGTGACGTGAAGATTGGCTTGCTTTCTTTTGTTCTAGCTTGGCGCTTTCTTGAGTTTTATTCGCTTCCGGAGCTTGTCTCCTCCCACTTTCCTTATCTCATGAAAACCAGGGGGAGGCAGGTCCGGCTATAGTGGTCCGGCTGAATTTTTGGAAGGCATCTTACCACAAGTGTGCTAGCACTCTTGTACGACGTCACTTGACCGACCTTTTGAGACTCGTTTCTGATTGCCTTGGTTGTATATACTCCGGGAGTATAGTTGCATCTTCGGTCAACCCTTTGTCGTATGCATTTTTGAGCCGTGTTGCCCGCCTCTTGACTGGTATTTTTCCTGATTTTCTGGTGCTCTTGAGAGCGCATCCGACGCACCTCCCATGGACTCCGTAAAACTACCGAAGTTCAATGGGGAGAGACGAGATTTTGATGCGTGGAAGAAACGTTTCCGTGCATTTGGCATGATGCACAAGTGGGCTCCGGCTTTGTCGTCAGACGGTGCCGCTTCCTCTCAACAACAAGTCGACATGTACTCCACATTGATTCTTGCGCTGCCGGAGGCCGATCTTTCCATTATCGAGAATATTAGCGAGGATGACAAGACCCGCGGCCACACAACGTGGACCGCGTTAGTCAATCATTATGAGCACGATGGTATTACAAGTGTACGGAGCAATTGTAAGATTTGGACACGCCGCAAGTGGGCGGCGAGAGCGGCATTCAATACATGAACCGGCTAGTTCGAATGCAACGACAGCTTGCCCGAGTTGGGGACGTCGTCCACGACAAGCGTATCATCATGTACTTGGTGAAGGACACGCGCGGCGAATACCACTCCATCACCGACACGTGGGACGTACACAACCTTAGTAGCATGGATGCCGTCAAGCGTGATCTTCGTCAAAAGGGCATGCGCATCGAGAGTCGTGCGCAATCACATGCATCGGAGCCTTCAACGCCTACGGCTTTTGTAGCGTCTCGTGATGACGCGCAACGACTGAACTTTTGAAGCGGCAAGCCTCAGAGCTCCAAGACCCAGGTGAAATATCATACTTAGCGACTTATCTACGACTACTCGTCGTGCGTCATATGGCAAAGGCGCAACGCGAGGATTTTTCGTGGTGTTTGCTATGGCTGTGGTAAAAAGGGCCATCGCAGGTCCGAGTGCCCGGACAACAACACCGGAGGTAACTCTGCGCAGGTGGACTCCCCCGTTGCTTTTCTGGCGGACATGGACGTGACGGCCGCCCCTGCGAGGCCATTCTTTAAGGCTCGACATATGTTCGAGTGCTATGGGGAATCGTGGATGTGGTTGGCCGACAGCGGCGCTAGACATCACATGACTAGTGTGCGCCGTGACTTTTGTGAGTATCGAGCGCTAACTGACCGACAATGGGTCAAGGGTATCAGTGCGCGCGTTGTTGGCGTGGGCTCGGTCCGCATCATTGTGAAGGTTGACAATGGACTGAATAGAGAGGAGATTCCTGCCATGTTGAAGAGTGTTCTCCACGTTCCTCAGCTATCCCGTCGTGCGTCTTGGTGTTACCATAGGCTTTTCAGCCTCACCTAAGCTCGGCGACAAGGTCATTGTGTGGTGATAGCTGATCCCGTGGACCACTTTCGTCTTCATGCCAGTCATGGTGGTGGCGTGGTGGTTCCGTTGGAGCGCGCGCATTTGTTGGTGTGGTTGCCGGCGCGGGTTGCTTCGTCGAATCCTACCACTTCGGTCGCCACTGCGCCATTGGAAAAACGGTTGTGGCATTCCCGACTCGGTCACCTTGGCGAGTCGCAATTGGACGGGCTCTTGGCCACTCAGGTGGAGGGTGTGGGGTTTTCTGCGTCGGAGAAGTTGGGCTTCTGTGAGACATGTGCTGTGTGTAAGTCGCACGTCCGCCGTATCTCGCGTGAGCCGGCTAACCGGAATGTTGGTGTCTTTGATGTGCTAGGTTTTGACTTCTGCGGTCACATGAGTGCTCCATCCTTGGGAGGACGGCGGTACAGCTTGTGTGCGGTTGATTTCCGGAGCCGTTATATGCTGCATGATGCGGTCCGCTCCAAGGATGAGGCTCCTGCCTCGTTCCGTCGCATGTTGACTACCATCCGTTCTCTTGGGCACACGGCTCGCCGTCTTCGGGTGGACAATGACATGGTGTTCTTAGGTGCTGGATTCCGAAACCTCTTGGATGAGCTCAACATCGCCGTAGAGATCATTGTACCTTATGCGCATCGGCAACATGGCCGGATTGAGCGGCATTGGGGGACACTGGTCCCGATGACGCAGTCAATGACCCGGCAAGCCGCGTTGACTAAATCGTATTGGGTTCTAGCAATAACCGCTGCGGTGCATGTCCGCAATCGTGTGCATAGTAGCGCAGCCGGCGGTGTACCTTTCACCTTGGCGACCGGTATACGAGCTGATTTGAGTTCCATGCGGGTCTTCGGCTGTCGGGCCTATGTCCACGTTGACAAGTCTCAACGCCGCAAACTTGACGATCGCGCGTGGGGGTGTGTCTCTGGGTTACGCTTGCGAGTCACCGGCGTGGTTGGTGTAAAATCATGCTTTTCGTCGGGTGGTGAGCAGCCGGAACGTGGTGTTCGACGAGGCTTATGTCCTCTCCATAGGGGAGAGCAATGCGGAGCAAGTGAGCAACGCAATGATGATGAAGAGGACAACACCCCGCCCGCCATGTGTAGCGAAGAACCGGATACACCTTTGGGGGAGTCGCCGCTACGGCAGTCGCTGCAACATTCCGGGTCGACGGAAGATGAACGGGACATGCATTCGGGGGAGACTCCACGTCCAAGGTATAGTCTTCGATCCACAGCTTCACCACAACAATGCGTACCCAGTCCAAGGTATAATTTCCGTTCAACGAAAGCTCCGGGAGATGAATGGACTGCGGGAAGTACCGCAGCTATTAAGCCAACCAATCGCCCGATTGTTCAAGAGCATGTGTCATACAAGCAAGCGTTAAGGAGTCCTCAATCGGGGAGGGAGAGGCAGCTATAAAGAGCGAGTACGACTCACTTGTATCTTGGAAAACCTGAACATTGGTCCCTTGTCGAGCCGACCGCAAGCTCGTGGACTTCAGATGGGAGTTCAAGCTCAAGCGCGATGCCAATGGGCAGATTGCAAGGTACAAATCAGAACTTGTGGGTCGTGGGCTTACTAACGAGAAGGGTGTGGACTACCACGAGACTTTCGCTCCCACAATGAGGGTGATTTCTATTCGGGCGTTGCTCGCCCTTGCTGCTTCTAATGATTGGGAGGTGGAGCAGCTTGATGTAGTGACGGCATTCTTGGAGGTCGATATCGAGGAGGAAGTCTACATGAAACAGCCGGAAGGATTCCGTCACACCGACAACAATGGAGAGGAGCTATAGTGTGCTTGTTGACGAAATCACTATATGGCCTCAATCCACAAGGAGTGGATCCGGATCCTTTCGAGCAAATATGCCATACTGTCAAGCCCCGAAACTACCGCGAACTGTCTACGAATAGTACGCGCATTGTCACGGATCTACTCAGATTCGTGGATTCGAACCCTGTTTTTCTTCGCCGGATCCACTCCCAACTACAAGCAAGCTCCTAAAAACTGGAATAAGACAATCATAACATGGCTAGAGTATGGCTTCATCCAATCCAAGGTGAATCCCGGCATTTGCGTCTTCATCAAGGAGGGTGAGCTTTATGTCTTGGCGTTGTACGTGGACGACAACATCATCGTCGGACCAACGGGCAGCTTCATCGTTGGGTTCAAGTCGGCTTTCGGCGTGAGGTTCAACGTGCAAGACCTTGGTCCAATGTCTTGGTTGCTTGGCATGACAGTGGAGCGTGATTGTGGCAACCGCATCATCATGATTGGACTGCATCATACGTCTTAGAAATGTTGGATCGCTTCAACATGGTGGACTGCAAGCCAGTGGGCTCAACTATGGCACTCGATGCATTGAGCAAGTCTGTGGAGACGTCGACATCAAAGTTGCCTCCCGGTTCATTGCCGTACCAAAGCTTGAGCGGTAGCTTGCTTTACGCTTCCATAAGCACACGCCCCGACATCACCATGGTTGTTAGCCACCTTTGTAGGTAAATGTCCGACCCCTCTCAGTCACATTGGGAGCAAGCCAAGAGTGTGCTCCGGTACCTCAACGGAGCCGCAGATTCGGAGTTGATGTACCTTCATCAAAGCTAGCTAGTAGGGTGATCATTCTGACTACGCGAGTGATATTGGCGAGCGGCGCTCTCGCACGGGGTATGTGTTCATGCTCAAAGGTGCATCGGTGATTTGGAAAAGTCGGCGGCAACAAATTGTGGCGTTGTCGACAGCGGAGGCAGAATATGTGGCGTTGATTGCTGTGGCGGTTAGCCTCCTCAAGCTAAACGCTAGCACAAATCAGTTCTAATCTGTCTAGTTCTGTCGTTGCAAGATGGCAAAATAATGTTGTCGAGAGATGATGTCGAAAGGATGTTTCACTGCTGTACTTTAGCAATATATGTTGTAAGTGAACAATGGAATTGTTAAATGGTTCTGTCACCTCCCTCTACTGCACTTGGCTTAAATAGGTTTCTGCCCAACTAGCTTACGCTTGCTTGCTTCGCTTACGTGTCAGGCGTTAGGGCTTTCCAACCGCCGTCATCTGTCCAGAGACGCAGCTCGTCTAGCATGGAGAATCACGACGCGGCATGTTCTGCATCGGAGAACTCGCTTAGGCGCGTCTTCTAGCTAGTTAGATAAACTTTGCGTACCTATACGTACCGGGAGGTACTAGTCGTAAAGTATGCATCAGTACCCTTGTGAATATTGCAGTAGCGACGTACCCACGTTTGTACGTCCGTCCGATGGAAAAGCACGAATTGGAATTAGTAACGAGTACCTGTACAATGTCCTGCAATGTATTGTTGCAGGACTGTACTCGTCACACTCGTACCCTCCCCCTCTTGACAGATCTTTGAGGCCGCCGCGAGGCAGACTGTCGTGGTCTAAGCTCCTTTACTCAAGCAGCTACTGGGACTCAGGAATGCGCGCTGGGTGAGCGTGCACGAAGTCGATGTACGCATGAGTCTTGGCAAACTTGTGCCATTGGGGCGTCTCCAAGAAATCTTGTAACGCTGTAGTTCGATGCACCTCATTCAACCGGTGCCAGACAAATGGAATATCGTCATCACTGAAGTGCGTCATGAAGAGCAGGTATCTGCTTCGTCGCCCAGGTAGCGACTTGATGCACACAACAGAGCTGTGCGAGACGTCAAACTCCTCGTCATCTCCTTCAGGAACACTCACCGGGACAAATGGTCGTAGCGGAGCGGTAGAGCAGGGTCGTAAATTGTTGACATGGAACACAAGATGTAAGTGTACTGTCGCTGGAAGTTTCAGTCTGTAAATGTGTTTCCCAATTTGCTCACTGTAAAAGGTCCAAGCTGTCTATCTCTGAGTTTCCGGTTCGGCTGTCCGCGCAGAAAAAGGTTTGCTGTGACGACTGACACCTTGTCTCCTCTAGCGAAGTGTGGCGTTGTAGACGGTTCTGTGCGCGCTTGCATCTCGTCTTTGTGCAACTGTAACACTGAGCGTACCAGAGTATGTACGTCCTGTAACAATCTTAACCGTTCTGTTGCGTCTTGCGAAACTGGAATTGATGGTCGCATGCTGAACAACATGTCATGAGGCTCCTCAAGAGAGAATCCAAAATTAGCCTCAAACGGTGTGTGCTCAATTCCGAGTGCACGCGAGGCGTTGTACGCAAATTCCACTTGTGGTAGTAGCGTTGTCCAATCAAAGCCATCATAGCAACAGAAGCAACGAAGAAGCTGCTGAAACGTGCTGTTCACGCGCTCTGTCAATCCGTCTGTTTCTGGATGTCGACTAGAAGACATGTCCATGCGCGTTCCGAGGCGTCGCCAAAGAGTCTCCCAGAAGCCACTGACGAATTTCGGGTCGCGATCACTGACCATCACACGGGATAGTCCATGTAAACGGTAGACTCCATGTAAAAACAAAGTTGCAGTTTCTTCGGCAGTAACAGTCTCTGTACACGGCAGAAAATGGGCCATTCGAGTTAGATGGTCTACTACAATCACCAAAATGTTAAAGCCATCGCTCTCACGTAAGTGTATCAAAAAGTCATGACCAACTGTATCCCACGGTCTGGGTGGAACAGGTAGTGGGTAAAGAGTCGCAGCCATGTGAGGTCGAATCTTTGCTCGTCGACATATGACGCAGCGCTCACAAAAATCTTTCACATCTTGGCGAATTCGTTTCCACCAAAATCTGTCGAGTGCTTTAGCAAGAGTGCTAACGACTCTTCTGTGACCATCTGACGAACTTGCGTGCTGCTCTGTGATCAATCTCAGTCGGAGCTCAGAGTTCAGTGGAATACAGAGGCGATCGAGGCGCCAAATATATCCATCTCTGGCTTCAATCCGGCTGTCTTTCGTCCACTCACCCTCGTCCTCATAAAACGAGTCTTGGGAGTACCCCTCGCGAATGAGATCAGCGAACTAAGGGCTAAGGTGCAACGCATTAACAGTCAATAAATTTAACTGTGCGTCTTCAAACAATAGCTGGGACTTCCGTCGTAATTCTCGATCTGACGGAACCTCGCCATCCCAAAATAATGGAACTGTGGCCTGAGGTACGAAGTCTGGACGCCGGCTTAACGGATCAGCTTCATTCAAAGCTCCCTTGCGATATGCAAGTGTCGTTGAGCCCACAAATGGTTGCAAATCCCGCAGGTATCTTGCTTGCCGCATGTTCAACATGTTGTTCGGTTGCTTGAGCAGATGTCGCGGTGTGTCGTGGTCTGTTACGACAAGGAACTTAGAGCATCCTTCAAGATAGCACCTCCAATGTTTGACAGCTTCGCATACGGCCAAAGCTTCTAAGTCGTACGCAGAGTAAGTGTTACCACGCTCAGCTGGATTCAGCTTACGCGCCCAATAAGACTGGTTGAAGACCTCCTCCTTGGTCTTGCAACAGGACTGCTACAATCCCCACTTTTGAAGCATCTGTAGCCACGGTGAACGTCGCGTCCGAGCCGACCTCCGGAAGGATCAGGCATGGCGCGGAAATGAGCCGTAACTTGAGAGTCTCAAAGGCTTCCAAACAGGCAGGCGTCAGCGTAACCTTCTGTGGCTCAGACTTCCGCAGTAGGTCCGTCAATGGAGCCGTAAGGTCGCTGAAATGATGAATAAATCTGGCATAGAAGTTGCAGAAATGTACGAAACTGCGAACCTCCTTCTGCGTCGTGGGCACTGGCCAGTTTGCAACGGCCTCGACTTTCTTTGTTCATGGCACTGAAATAGGGGGTGTCCCTTCTTGTGGCACTTGAAACAGAGTCCCTCCTCCATGTACCTTTTGCGCTCCTCATGTGTCATCGTATTGGCTATGGCGTTGAAGTCAATTCGGCCAGAGTTTGAAGATGGTTGACCACGACCTCCACCTTGATTGCCTCCACGTCCACGGCCTCAACCACGGCCACCACCATTGCGCTTCCAGATCTAAGAAGCTCCAACGAGTGGGTCGTCAGAGTTGCGCTTCCGTGTGAGTTGAGTAGACGGGCCAGCTGAAGACCGCATGTTACCGAGTTCCGGCGAATCCGTTACGACGTCATTCAAGAAATTTTGCAGCTCCACCAGAGTGACGTTTTAACCCTTCTGAGCTCGGTGTGTCTTCGCTTGATTCTTCAACGTAAAGTTTGCTTGTCCGTTGATAAAGCGCACGCACTTCACATCGGCTGACAGATTTTGACGTGACCGACGTAAGAAGTCGTTGTATTGCTTGGTATAGAGTATAGACATCGTAACTCATCATGCTGCCTTGCGTAAGGTTGCGTAGTAAGCAAAGCGTTAATCGCGTCATCTTGGATGTTCGGGAGAAACGTAGTCTTGCGTAACTCTACGACAAGCAGGTCAAACGTAGATGGGATAGCATCTTGGTCTTTCCGGTTCAGCCACCACCCATTCAGATGTCTTGAGAATTGTGACGTAACCCAGATAACCGAGTTGTACGAATCAGCCGCAATGCCGAGTAAGAGAAAACGTTGAGGTTGTGCCTCGAGCCAATCCTCCAATTCACGGGCATTGCCACTAGACTGAAACGGGGAGTTAATCGCAGCCTTGCGTTGAGTCTCCGTAAGGGTCACAGGTAGTCCAGCCATGTTCCGTGTAGGCATTGGCATTCCCACACGTAAATCCGTCGGAGTTTCACCACACAGCCGATTAATGTAGCCACGAATCAATAGCCAGATAGGACTAGAATCGACAGACGAAAACCGGGGGTACATGAAGAAATGTCTTGGAATAGTCGTGTCGTCATGGAAGAGTGCATGAGACAAATATACTGCACGACGAAAAGTCTCCCATTGAGTCACACAACCGAAGTGAAGTAACTCGCTCTTATGCTTCACAGCGGGAAGTAACCCTGTCTTGGCGAGCGTAAGATTCAGACCACTGATGTCAAGCGTTTCCGGGACGACGTAAGAACCATCCGGATTAATTGTAGACTGAGCGGTAATAGCCTGCTCGAGCTGAGCATGAGTACGCAAGTGGCTCGTAACAAACGGAACGGGAACTGAAGCCGAGTACACGTAAACAAGCTGTTGTCCTTCAAGTAACGCAACTCGAACAGGTGCGTCACTCAACAACGTCAAATCATCCGGAGTCAAAGTAAGGCTGGTTTCCTCGTGTAACTCACGAACGGCAGCATCAACATGTTCTTCGTTAGTTGTGACAGAGCCAGCCGGGAACCAAGTTTTACCGGTACGAGGCCGACGTTGTAACACAAGCTTAACGTTCGACAGTTTAGTTCCTCCAACGTGAATCACGACCACCACGTAACGTCCAGGTCCAACAGAAGCCATATCGAGTCAATCAAGCAACGTCGAGCGAATCAAATGGTAGCGAAAACGTGCGTCGACCAAAGAGCTCCGAAACCAATATGGCGGTTAGCCTCCTCAAGCTAAACGCTAGCACAAATCAGTTCTAATCTGTCTAGTTCTGTCGTTGCAAGATGGCAAAATAATGTTGTCGAGAGATGATGTCGAAAGGATGTTTCACTGCTGTACTTTAGCAATATATGTTGTAAGTGAACAATGGAGTTGTTAAATGGTTATGTCACCTCCCTCTACTGCACTTGGCTTAAATAGGTTTCTGCCCAACTAGCTTACGCATGCTTGCTTCGCTTACGTGTCAGGCGTTAGGGCTTTCCAACCGCCGTCATCTGTCCAGAGACGCAGCTCGTCTAGCATGGAGAATCACGACGCGGCATGTTCTGCATCGGAGAACTCGCTTAGGCGCGTCTTCTAGCTAGTTAGATTAATTGTGCGTACTTGTACGTACCGGGAGGTACTGGTCGTACAATATGCATCAGAACCCTTGTGAATATTGCAGTAGCGACGTACCCACGTTTGTACGTCCGTCCGATGGAAAAGCACGAATTGGAATTAGTAACGAGTACCTGTACAATGTCCTGCAATGTATTGTTGCAGGACTGTACTCGTCACATTGCGGCCACTCAAGAGGCGATGCTTTTGAAGCAATTGGTCCATGAGTTTCACCAAGACTCCGGGTCTGCCATCACCATTCACGAGGACAATCATAGTTGTATCGCACTTAGCAAGAAGAGCATGACGACCGCACGCAAGCACATGGACGTGAGGTACCACTTTTGTCGGGAGAGCAGAGACATTGAGGTGCAATACCGTGCGACGGGGAACATGCTTGCTGATGTGCTGACCAAGCCATTAGTGAATGCAAGGCATAACAAGTTGTGCAATGCCATCATGGGCTTGCCTGCGTAGCAAGGAGTGTTGAGAGACATAGTGTTGTGTGGTAATCAAGTTGCTACACATCAATGGTGGTCGAGTAGCATCGTGATAGTACGGTTGTGAGTTGTGACGCAACACACTAACGTGATAAGCCAATCAACATTAGAGTGGATTATGTTGCTAAGACCTCGTTTTATATAAATCCGTAGCCGTTCCCGCAGATAGTCGTACAAATACTATAGGTGCAGTAAATCTGTACATTTAGGTCCTTCTGCAGCCGGAAACGAGGTACTCGAAACGCGCGTTTCATATATTTCCGCAGCCGCAGATACAGATTACGAGGGGAAAACTGTTACAATCGCTACACATAAAGATTACACAAGCATCGTTGCCTCCCATGAAGCAGTGACGCCGCCATACCCACGCATTCCAAGCTTCTTTGCGCTTGCCATCGCGGTACCGGGTAGGTGGGTACGCTGCAGGTGAACCTTTTAGGAGCGATGGCCGCGCAAAACCATGCGATATCCTCGTCGGCTTGCCAGATGAGCCGGCTTTGACCACCTCCTCACCGCCGCCTTCCTCACCCTCCTCGCACACACCGTCCGCGCCTTCCTTTTAAGCACCTCGCTCCGTGCGCTTGTTGGGTTGTATGTCGCGCTTCGTGAGACCTTCCACCACCGCTCTCGTCTTGCGCGTGGTCGTGCTCGGACTCCCGATCCTTCACCGGTACCCGCAAACGTCGACCTACTCAGTCTCTTAAGTGCTCTTGACTGTTGATGGCGCGGGTGAGGATATTCTGGCGAGCGCTCGCACTCGTTTGAAGTTCGAAGGGTCATTGACCGAACTGCCCCGCTGTTGTGTTGCGCCCCGCTGTTGCGCTTCGGGCAGGGAACTGCTGCATGGAGCTCGTGCCGATACCGAATACTATCTTAAAGTACCTTTAAAATGTGCGGATCGTTCGTCCGATATGTGCAGCCGCTTCGAAGCGGCTGCACATTTTTCGATATCTGCGGGCGCCCGAGGCGTCCGCACAATCATTTCCGCAGATCTTTTCGATCTGCGGGTACAGATTTATATGGAACACCAGTGTTAAGATGTGCGGATCCGTGGATGTCGCGATAAAATAATTCGTACACGGTACCCGGTACGAAATTCTGCAGCTGCGGATTTACATGAAACGCAGCCTAATGGTGGCAAGTTTCAGAGCGTTAGATATCATCTAAAGGCTCAAGATATACGTTGGCGTGTAGCGATTATTTATAGGATTCTAGCTATTCCATCACGAAATCTTTTCATGTTACTAGGGCTTGATTTTTTTGCTAGAATTAGATTAGAATTAGAGACGGAATTGAACCATCATTTATGGATTTGCAATCCATAACTAGAAAATTAAAACGACAAGAAAAAGTGTGGACTTCACCACAAGATGCGTGCGTGTCCTATGATAGGCAAGTGCTAGGCACTTGCTGAGGGTGAGATGACATGCAGTGTCACTCACCAAGTGTAAGCATTCCTAATCGCCCCCTCGACTTTGACATCCAGTAAGAATGAGAACCATCATTGTATGTTGTGCGATAAATAGGGAAATCATATACCCGGGGAGTCATGATATTGCGTACTTAATAGAGTGTTGCCATAAGTGCTCAACAAGGCAGGGCAGTCAACTCAATTACATGGTACTTTCATAGATAATGGATTTACTAATTTATTACCACAACTCAATGTCGGATTCTATGAGACGCAAGCGATTAAACCTAACACAGCATTCGCAGATGCGCAAAACGAGTTCATATCGTCAAGTTATATCTTCACACACAACGCCTAGTACTTGATGAGCAATAGAGAGGCAGTTGTTGAAGGACAGCGATGGCACCTCAACGGCCGCGTACGCCAAGAGAAGCTGCCTATCAACTACACTACGCTATAATGCCCGGCCATCATGCTTCACCTTCGGCAAGCAGGGCACTCTGCAACATGCCCTCCAACTGCACAAAAGAAGGCCGTCGATATGCCTCATATTGCAGACATGCATTCATAATATCCCTGTACGCGGCTGGGGCAGCAGATGGCAGCTCAAGCCTCCCTTTGCCGGAAGTCACCAGAAAGATCACATTGGCCACTGTCCTCCCTTGGTATGCGCGGCACCCACTAAGCATCTCCCACATGAGGATGCCAAAGCCCCAAACATCTGAGGTTCACGTGAACATAGTTTAATCAGAGACAGTCACACATGCCTTGCAGTTATAAATAAGCATGCCTGTCATGCCCCACCTGCAGAAAGCCCTGCTTCTCCATCTGTAAGGAGCTCAGGTGCCATGTGTGTCACTGTGCCAATCATGTCTGCGCTCAGCACCCTTCCACTGCACACGCGTGCGAGACCAAAATCGCACACAACAGCCGTGAACCCCCGAGGATCACTATCCGACCGCTTAAGCATTACATTCCGTCCTGCGTGTTGCATCACAATGACTCACTGCATATTGAGAACAAGCACTTGCCGCGGCTTAAATGGCAGAGCAACCCACGCCTGGACTAACCTTGCTGTAGGCAACTTACACGTAAGGGAGCATCTTACCGTTTAAATCGCAGTGCAGCAGATCCAAGGAGTGCATATAGGCCATTCCTCCGGCAATGTCGAGCAGTGTCTGGTAAATGGCTCTGAAGTCTGGCTCCCCGTCAACCAAACGCCCCTGTTTAAGCCAGCCACTTTCGACTGCAGCCAAACGACAAAGTAGTAATGTTATGTATTTTAGTCTGGATATCTGACGCCATACGCCCGGCCAAACGCAAATACAGCATATTACAGTGATCATGAAGAAGGGGCTCAGGGCAGAAAATTCTCACCCGCGTCGATGAGGCTCCCCCGGTCGCAGTGCTCCTGGATGATCCACACAGTGTGTGCCGTCTCGTCGTCCTCTTCGTCACTCACAGTGCGCACTATGCGTTCGAGATCCTTGTCGTGATTGCTGATGGCCAGGGTCTATACATGAATGAAAATCCACAGCGGCAGAAAAACGCAGCAGTAAGCAGCTCGCTGTCAGTGAGGCCACCGCAGACAATTGGCGCGAGGGGGTGAAGAAATAAGAAGACCGTAAAATGAGATCAATCTCAACGTCGTTCAAACCGGGCAACTTTGCCGTGGAACTTTGAATTATGCCGCACCTTAAGCAGATTAGGGTGTTGCATCTCAACTCCTAGTGCCCCTTCATTCAGTGCTTCGACCAGTTTATCGTCTGACCTGCAAGGAACAATTTTAACGGCTACCACGTCCTGGTTCCATAGTCCGCGGTACACTGCGAGAAGAATGTCTGGAGCTCAGTGCCCAAAGTCTCCGGCATGGAGAGAGTCGTGACTCATATCCAACTTCCATCGCTACTCTCCCTTGGAAACACTAACCGAGCATAGATAGGAGTTCATATACACTGGATGAATGGAAATTAAAAAACGATTTCATTTGCCAGTTGTCACCTTTCCCGCTAGAGCCGCTTCCGATCATAGGACCGACGGTTACTCCTAACAGCTCCTCTGGTACCCTGAAGTCGAAGCAGAAAGCAGAAGATATTCCAGAGGTTGCGTCTCCTCCACGTCGGCCACTTACAACGTATATAGTATCGGAGGAGCCTCTATGGCTGCTGCTGGTAAAACTGTTTGAGTTCCTTCGCATGACTGTGTCATCGGGGTCGGCACCCTTCAGCAGCCCGACACCACCGCTGCCTACCACGGCCTCCGAAACCTGCGGCATGAGGCTACGAGGGTGTATCGGAACACTCCCGGCGCGTTAGTAATCAGTAAAATCCATGTGTGAGTGTGAGCACAGTGCAGTGCCCTGCGCCCTCTCACTGACTTGGGAAACATTGGTCTACAGCTTCATTGGTCTACAGAGGTTGACGGCAACTGTAAAAAATATTTGAGCGGTCCTGAAGCTTCCCGCTTCGTCGTCAATTGTATTTATACCGTCACCTTTAGAAGCTACTAGAACGTACTAGTACAGATACGCCGAGAAGCAGAAGTGACTTAGGCATTCACTCGCCTGTCGCCGGCACGCTCTTCTCGACCACAGCTGAATGCTTCGCGAGACGTCAGAACCTCCTCCGAGAGCTGCGCGCTGTCGGAATTTGGTATCCGTTCCAGGACATCGCCCAAAGCCTGAAACTCATGGAGTTCGGGCGATGCTCTTGCCAAAGTCGGCACACCGCTCCCGGAGTGAGGAAGCATCGCCCTTGCTGCGCAGCACTGAAGCGAGTCTCGGTCTGTTACTTTTAGCGATATGAGAGTCAATATTACAAGTGGAACAGAGAGGTGCATTGTTTACCTGCTGGGCGCGCGGTCACAAAGACAGCCGCTGTATTTCAGCTTCCAATATGAAGGGATACGATGTCGCGCTGATAGTGCAGAGTCAGACTCTCGAAAAAATACAGTCAGGTCTCCGTGAAAGAGTCGGGCATATGTCTATGTATCTCCCTTGGAACTGCGGTTGATATCACTCGCAAATTTGGCAACGGCCCTTGGTCTTGGGAATGTCGGCACTAGTATGTTGTCTTATCACGCGAGGAAAAAGGCCGAAGACCGCAACCAGCAGCTGTGCCGGTAGAACAGGACTGGAGTGCTGAGGGGAAGAGGCATCTCGCCTGTCCAGCAGCAGTTTGGGAGTAGCGGATATGCCCGCCCGTCGCCCGCTTTCTCCGATGAGGTACATTAAAGATAGTATACGGGTAAGGATTACATTGCGATCCATCATATGTGGATATTTACACTGCGTACCGCAGTACCGGTACCTACCGTGCGGGTGGTAGTGGAGATACCGTCTCATCTACCCAACGATAAACGCAATTTATTATTATTAAAATAGAATTTATTATTATTATAAACGCAATGATGACCGAGTGAATTATAAAAAAAATTCTTACAAGAAAAAGCAGTGGAGGCCACCAAGCAAGAAAAAGAAAGAAAGGAAGAAAAAACCTAAGCCCGAGGAACAGGAAGGCATGCCACAGCATCAGCACTGCCTTCCTGAAAAGCATCGCGGAGATAAGAACCCAGAGTGCCATGAAGAGCAGCAGAAAGACGTTGCATGAATTCTCGTCGCACATCCCCCAAAAAACGCCGAAACGGAAGAGAAGTAGATCGACGAACAAAATGATGCATACGGACATAACTGTCAGAGCGCAAGGAACGAGAGTCAGCGGCCCCCATGCCAGGGAAGCGACGTACAGCCACCAAAAATGACCGAGTGAATCATTGATATTAAATGGAACAAAATTCTTACAAGCAGAAAAAACGGCATGTACCTTAGTCATTGACATAATATGTCACACTTGCTCTCTTGTCACTCTTGCCCTTTGTTTTCCCGCCCATTTTCCCTGTCCGTGCTCATCTTGCTCTTTTTGTAATCAATTGATATCATTGATATTAAAGAAATATATCACTAGGATATAGGGAAATGTTCCACGTCTGAATTTCAGTATTCAGATAAGCAACAGTAGTACTGTCATGCTCTCATCGCCGAGTCCGAACCCCTCATATCCACGGCCTTATTATCGATGCTTCTCCCGAAACGTCCGACGGTGGCCCGCGCAGGCTGCATAGCTGAAGACCAATCAAACAACGAACACATTATTCGGTCCCTTGATGGCTTGCCCTCGCTCGTACCCCTTTTCACGTTTGCCACGGGTTGCTTCCCAAAGCTACAAGCCGACACATGTGAGCGCGTCGTCGACTTGCTTCACTTCGCTAACCTCGCTCCCAGGTTTTCTAGCCGAGCTCGGCCGGAGTCTAGGCGTTTTGCATCCCGTCTCGGCCACTACGGCTTCCTTACGTTTTTTGCTTCGGACCCACCTACCACGGGCCGCTTGAGCGACCTCCGTGACAAGTTCCATGAAGACTACGACGCCGGCTTCCGCGTCGCGGTATGTCGCATCTTCAGTCCACCATCATCCCGTATCCTCTTCACTCCGCGCTCCCCCATTGCATGTGCTTATTGCCATCTCTCGATTCAAGCTCTGCGGGGTGCATTCGAGTCGGCGGGTGTCGAAATGTCGGATGACGCGTGGATGGCTATTGCATTTGTTGACCATTTGGCTCGATGCGGCGGAGATGCTTCGGTCTATACCGCTCACTCTGGGTTAGTGACGGCCCTTGCGGAAGTCATCTCCGGGGTTCGTGGCGCACTCGGGGTTGGCGTCGAGGTTCTCGCACACCCCATGATGTTAGTTCAACTCCCCAAGGGCAACGAAGGTCTCCCTACGGATGCGGGTGTCTTGCACTACCATGGCACCCGAGGCGCAAAACTGGCAATTGATGTCGTAGTTTTCGGTTTGTTTGGCGTTTCTAGTCCCCCGTCTCCCGATTTCGTTCTATGCCGTCATGAGAAGACCAAGTTCGAAAAGTATTCGGAGGGGGTGAGGAATCGTCCCGAAATCCGCTTAATTCCCTTTTGAGGTCATGGAATTTGGTGCTCTCGGCGGCCATGCCACGTCTTTTTGACATTGTTGGCCACGTTGGCAGCCGTCTCTAATAAAGGGATGCACGTGGGCAGGTTGTTGACCTCTTGGCGCCGTGTTAGCACTAGCTTTCCGTTGCCTAGTGCTTATGTAGATGATAGTTATTTGTCATCCTAGTAGTTAGGGCTGTGCTACTAGTGGTACTTTTTTCCTTGTTAGTAGCGATCGACCGGCCCTGCCGGTGCCTTCGCCGGCCGCCATCTCTCTCCTCTCACTTCTCTAGTCGCCACCACCAGCCCCCTTGTGGGGCCGGCATGACCTTACGTGTAACCATCATCAACTTCCATCTCCAACAGGTAATGGGCTCCCCACCAAGTTACACAAGAGAAGACCACGGGTTCCGCGTATCCGGGGCCGCGCTAGTTCTACCTACTACCACGTAAAAGATAGTAGAGCGTGTGTAAAGCGCTAGGCACCACGCTATTAAATTTATCGTCCAACCGACACCACGCTTCGCCTGCGAGCTGGTTGTCCGTGACTGTCATGCCATCTCCCACGTAAAAAATATAGAGTGTGTGTAAAGCGCCCGGGGCCACGCTCGCCCCACACAGCCTTTAGCCTATCGATGCTCTCTACCGGATCTGGTTTTTAAATGACCCGCGAAAATTCTGCCCGCCCGTACTTTAATTAGTCATGCTATTGTTTTTTTCCCGAGGTGACGCCGCAACGCTCACATTTCCCTCTAGGGATAGATTCATGCCAAAAAACACCGACGCGGCATACCGAACGTACAATGACGTAACAAAACGTACCAAATGTAGCGGCAAAAAATGTCACGCAGTGGTCGTTGTATCTTCGTATATGATGTTTGCGTTATTCAGAATGTTTACCCTCATTTTCATGGATAAGAAACGTGTTCGCTGTGATATAATAAAAAGAAAAAACTCATCGGTTCCTCAGGAACCGAGTCTCCCCCCCCCCCTCCCCTCCCAAGACTCGTACGCATACGCCAGCCACCGTACGCGTACTCTCCGAGAGGGCAGTCCTTGCCTCTTGACAATGGACATGCCATGTCCGGGTGAGATTGGACATTGAATTTGAAAGGGTTTCGTCTGCTGGACGCTTTTTGATTGTCGCTATCGGTACGTCATAGTACTTGCACCGGTTTTTGAAACCAGTCTTCTGTGCCGGTCCACAGATCGCGCCGAGCAACCTTTAGTCCCCTCGAATCCTCGATACTATCCGCTCTTGCTGCCCTCGACCCCCCCCCCCCGGGCCGGTACTTCCCTTCCTTGCTCCCTTAAGTGACGTTACAACGACCGCCGTCTAAGTTGGCGGTGCGCTAGGTCTTCCGATGGCGGCTGAGCCTTGCCGATGTACTTTGTGGTTTTTTTGTAGGTAGTCAAACCTGTCAAACCGCGGTGGCACAGCGCCGTTGTCCGGCGGCACCCGCTACCTCCTCGATCCCCAGCAATTATTGACGTAGCCGAACTACATGTGCGGGGCGCGCAGCATGTGGCGTGACACATCGGCTTTAGGATACTTTTAACTTTTTGTTATTTGACTATTTCATTCTTTGACCAGATCCGGTAGGGAAAGCCGGATATGGTCAGCCCCAACCATCTTGAAGACGGGTTCCCTCGCTCTTACTCAGCCCCCGGTCAGCATATCGTGGAGCCGTTTGATTATAGACTGACGGTTTTGCAAAAACACAGGTATGATCACTCTCAGCTACCATGCAGGTATGTGTATGCAGTGTTCAAGTCTGCTAGTATGTTAGTTCGTGGATGTGGACATTTTCATCGTGCTCGTATATGCAGCAGAATGTATCTTGCACTTGACCGCAATCCTACTGCTGGCATGTCCATCCAAGGTAGAGTCTTTACGTTTTCCATGTGTGTGTGTGTGTGTGTGTGTGTGTGTGTGTGTGTGTGTGTGTGTGTGTGTGTGTGTGTGTGTGTGTGTGTGTGTGTGTGTGTGTGTGAGTGTGTGTGAGTATGTGTGCTTATTTTAGTGTGTGATTGTGTGCATCTGTTTCAATACATGTCGGTATGCGTCTGTCACTTTACAATTAAATCGACAAAAAAATGTTTACGAGCAAACAAAAATTAATGATATGGGGAATACATCAAGGGGCCATGTGACCACTCAGGGCCTCAGTCGGACACCAAAACATAGCATGAGTAAGTGTTACTGAATGTTTTTAGTAAAAAGATTGATACCTTCACAGCGTCGCTTTAATGATATTTTCAGAAAAACCAACACAATATGCAATTAAAACGACAGAAAAACACATGTACGAGCAAACAGAAAATGAGATGCATGAAGATGTCATGTGACAACTCAGGACCTCAGTCGGACATCAAAACATAGCATGAATGAGTGTGACTGAATGTTTCCAGTAAAATGATCGATACCTTCACAACGTCGCTTTTATGACATTTTCAGCAAACCAACACAATGTGCAATTAAAACGACAGAAAAAGACACTTGTGAGCCAACAGAAAATTATATGAGGAATACATGAAGAGGCCATGTGACAGCTGAGGACCTCAGTAGGACACCAAAACTTAGCATGAATGAGTGTGACGGAATGTTGCAAGTAGAAAGCAATTAAAACGACAGATATCACATTTATGGCGCATGACCGGTGGCTTACCTCCAAAAGTCACTTTCAAAGTGTACTTGACGCGATCCACCTCTAGGCCCTCTTTAGAAATGAGCTGCGACACCACAGCTGCGAGCGTCGGGAGCTTCGATGTGCTTGTACTTGTCGTTCCCCCCAAAAAACCCCATGAGCGTGAAGTTCTCGACGATGTTGACTCCACAATGGTATAGCATTTCGTTGACTGTTAAGGGTTGCTCTGGACCGGATGTGTTGTAGATCGTCCTCAACATGATGGGTGTCCCCTGCTCCTTATTCTTTTTGAAGATGCCGCAGGCGTCGCCGAGCAGCTGAATCATCACCTTGTTGTCGGTCGCGGGAATGACGAAGTGCTTCTTGTTCGCCACCATCCAACGAATACGCGTGGTCAAAACAGCCTTCGCGTCACTCATCGCAGCCTGATGCACTCAGGTATCTAAGCCGAGCTCCTCCCTCAGTTGCGCCAACCTCCGCCGAAGAACTCTTGTCGACCTAAGCTTGGGGAACTTTGCCCCGTAATGTAGCACTGCCTTCACCAGGCCCTCCGCTCCTTGCTTCGAAGAGAGAAAGTTCAGGATGGCCCGGTAGCCCCGGGTGGTGACTTTCGAGGGAAGGAAGAGGTCCACAGAAATCTCGTCTAAGTGCTCCGGGATGTAGTCAGCTATTTTCTTCACGATCTTACGAAGGGTGCCCCCGGGAAGTATACTCTTCACTTCCACATGCGGTAGATGCTTCTTCAAAACGTCCCGAGCACTTTCAAAGAATACGCTGCTTTAACCTCGTTGACGGTCGACTCTGCACCCTCCTCCTCGGTTGCACTGCTCTTCGTCCAGTCGTCGCCAAAGTTGGAAGATAAGAACTGCGCCATGTTGTCGTCATCCTTCGCGATCGTCCACCGACTCGGATTGTCTAAGTTAATATTACGCCCCGGAACCGTATCGACAGAAGCAACATGATCTTCAACATACTTCAAGCTCTTCCGAGCTTTTCCCAGAGCATGGTTGGTGGTCCTGATCGTCTCCGAAAGCTGTCGAGCCTCGGCGGCGGCTAACTGGGCTGCAACCGCGCTCCCCTCAAGCAGTGCAGATTCCACCTACTCGTGGAGTTTCTTCTCCTCCCTCAGCAAATAGCGCTCCCGTGAAACATGTCTTTTCAACTTAGACCTTTCGACCTCATGGCTTGCATTCCCAGCCTCGAGAGCCTCCATCTTCGACATCAACTTGATGTTATCCGCCATCAACATCTGCCGGATGGGGGCTGCGGTGGGAGCTCATGCTGAGGGGGGCTGCGAGACTCCCGGGGCTACAACGCAACCGGTCGCGCTATGAGCCAGCCACTGCGTCATCCCAATTGTCGCACCGTTACGGCCGAAAAGCGTCACATGGCCATGAGTAAAGGTTCCCGCCGGGAGAAAGGCGTCGACGACAGCAGCGCGTAGGCTGGTGTCTGTCGCGATGGCAAAGGTAGAAACACATGTTACTCTCTATTGTCTTTGCAAATCTCACAACAACAACAACAACAAAAAAAACAACAACAACAACAACAACAACAACAACAACAACAACATCAGAATCGACAATAGCCGCTGAGCAAAACGTCGTGTCGAACTCAAAAACACTTATGAGTGACGTATTGTTTTGATCGTCCGGTCTCAGCCTTTTTGCAGCATGGGCTAAGCGACCAACGGTGTAGCATGCCGTCTGAAAGATGGGTGACGCGGAGCCGATTCGACAGCCTAACAAAACATATTGGGACGATACTCAGTTGAAATGCTTAATAATGCACATTTACTTGGTACTATTTTATAGACATATGAATAAGGAAAGGTGGAGCTGTACTGAATTGCAATAAAGACATGATGGAACCGCACGCGCAATGCAATCGATTGGAATAAGACAAGTAGTGGCTAGACTACCGGCGGCAGTGCAACAATTGCGACAAGACGCGACTGATGGAGACTTCCGCGGCGACTGATGTGCATCACGCGACGACTGAATCAACGCAATTACCTAAGCTTTTTACAAAGCGTTCTTTATTTTATTGTGTTAACTATTGAATTGTCGTCGATAATATTACAAGTACTTCCGTATCGTTTGTTTATGTAGAATCCGCGATGCGTACTCAGACATGCTTGCAGTGGATGGGTGTCCTTGTCAGATATTGAAGAAATTGTATTCTTTAACAAGATCACGGATGGAAATATAAATAGCTATTGTTTTGGAGTGGTACGTGAAGGTCGACGCTGAGTTTCATATTCTATCGCTATACACAAGGAGATTTGTACGCTATCAAGCTCGGTAGGGCGGCCAACTCACACTTTTGAAGCTCATATCATCGCGGTGGGCTTGTCATCTTATAGTAGAGTCACAGCCGTACTATCACGATGCCACTCGACCAACAATGCTGTGCAGCAACTTGATTACTACATAACACTATGTCTCTCAACACCCCCCCCTTGTTACGCAGTCAAACCCATGGTGGCATTGCACAACTTGTTGTGCCTTGCACTCACTAATGGCTAGGTCAGCACATCAACAAGCATGTCCTCCGTCGCACAATATTGCACCTCGATGTCTCCGCTCTCCACCTTCTCCCGACAAAAGTAGTACCTCACGCCCATGTGCTTGCTGTGCCCGGTCGTCATGCTATTCTTGCTGAGTGCAATACAACTCTGACTGTCCTCGCGAATGGTGATGGTAGACCCGGAGTCTTGGTAAAACTCATGGAGCAATGGCTTCAAAAGCATCGCCTCTTGAGTGGCCGCAGTCAGAGCCATATATTCTGCCTCCGTTGTCGAAAGCGCCACAGATTGTTGCCGCTGGCTCTTCCAAATCACCGCTGCACCGTTGAGCACAAATACATACCCCGTGCGAGAGCGCCGCTCGCCAATATCACTCGTGTAGTCAAAATCTGACCATCCTACTAGCTTTGATGAGGGTGCGCCTCCGTACATCAACACCGCATCTGCGGTTCCCTTGAGGTAGCGGAGCACCCTCTTGGCTTGCTCCTAATGTGACTGAGAGGGGTCGGACATGTACCTACTAAGGTGGCTAACAACCATGGTGATGTCGGGTCGCGTGCTTACGGAAGCGTACAGCAAGCTACCGATCAAGCTTTGGTATAGGAAGGAACCGGGAGGCAGCTCTGAGGTCGACGTCTCCGCACACTTGCTCAAAGCATCGACCGCCATAGGTGAGCCCACTCGCTTGTAGTCCACCATATTGAAGCGCTCTAACATAAGAAAGACGTATTGATGCTGTCCAATCATGATGGTGCGGTTGCCACGATCACGCTCACTGTCATGTCAAGCAACCAAGACACTGGACCAAGGTCTTGCACGTTGAACGTCATGCCAAAAGCCGACTTGAACTTAACAACGAATCTACCCGCTGGACCGACGATGATGTTGTCGTCCACGTAAGCGCCAAGACATGCAACTCACCCTCCTTGTTGAAGACGTAAATGCCGAGATCCACCTTGGATTGGCTGAAGCCACACTCCTCTAGCCATGTTGTGATTATCTTTTTCAATTTCCTAGGAGCTTGCTTGAGGCCATACCAGGATTTCTTCAACATGCACACATGGTCCTCTCCATTGTTGTCGGTGTGACGGAATCTTTTTGGCTGCGTCATGTAGATTTCCTCCTCGATATAGGCCTCCAAGAATGCCGTCACCATATCAAGTTGCTCCACCTCCCAACTAGTATAAGCACCAAGCGCGAGCAAAGTCCGAATATAAGTCACCCTCACTGTGGGAGCGAAGGTCTAGTGGTAGTTCACACCCTTCTCGTGAGTATACCCGCGAGCCACAAGTCTTGCTTTGCCCATTGACATCGCGCTTCAGCTTGAACATACCCACTTGGAATCCACGACCTTGCGGCCGGCATGAAAAGGGACCAATGTTCAGGTTTTCCGAGATACAAGTGAGTCGTACTCGCTCTTGATAGTTGTCTCCCACTCCCCCGATTGGGGACTCCTCAGCACTTGCTTGTATGACACATGCTCTTGAACAATCGGGCTGATAGTTGGCTTAATAGTTGCGGTATTTCCCGCAATCCATCCATCTTCCGGAGCTCTCGTTGAACTGAAATTATGCTTTGGACTGAGTGCGCATTGTTGTGATCAGGCAGTGGATCGAAGATAATACATGGGACGTGAAGTCTCCCCCGGATGCATGTCACGAGCATCTTCCATCGACCCGGAATGTTGCAACGACTCCCGTAGCGGCGACTCCCCTAAAGGTGTATCCGGTTCTTCGCTACACATGGTGCGCGGGATGCTGTCTTCTTCAGCATCATTGCGATGCTCCAAATTGCTCTCCCTAGAATGCTCTCTCCAGGAGAGGACAACAACCTCGTTGAACACCACGTTACGGCTGCTCACCACCCGATGAGTATCGAGATTGTACATCAACCACGCCGGTGACTCGGAAGCGTACACCGGTAAATACCATCGTCCTCATAGTCATTAACTAACGCGGTCCACGCAGTGTGGCCGTAGATCTTGTCATCTTCGCTAACATTCTCGATAATAGAGAGATCATCCTCGGGTACTCTTGATATCCCTTAGTGGGTCTGATAATGGACACATATGTACGCTAGACTCCGGGGGAGTATTGGCCCTCCACACATAGGTGGTCGCAGTATTTGCACGATGCGCGGAATTCATATGCACAATATGTTCCAATCGGGTACCGACTTTTGGGGCGGTACTTGGATAAGGCGTACAACTCCGTTCCGGGAGGCGTGGGTTCTATCCCCTGTTAATCCATGTACATACGGAATGGCATGAAGGGGGTTAGAACCGCCGCTTCCCGGAACGGAGCTGTACGCCTTATCCAAGTACCGCCAAAAGTCGGTACCCGATAGGAACATATTGTGTATATGAACCCATCGCATCACATCGCGACTGAGCGGCGAACACCTATAGCGAACACCTATAGGTGGAGGGCCAAGACTCCCCCGGAGTCTAGGGTATAGATGTGTCCATTAGTAGTCCTACGGAGGGATATGTAAACACTCCCCCTTAGTGGACAAACTCCGGCCGGTGCCCTAGTAAACCCCGCAGTAAACGCGGAGGGCCCATAATCTGTTAATCCATGTACACACGGAATGGCATGAAGGGGGTTAGAACCGCCGCTTCCCGGAACGGAGTTGTACGCCTTATCCAAGTACCGCCAAAAGTCGGTACCCAATAGGAACATAGTGTGTATATGAACCCATCGCATCGCATCGCGACTGAGCGGCGAACACCTATAGCGAACACCTATAGGTGGAGGGCCAAGACTCCCCCGGAGTCTAGCGTACACATGTGTCCATTAGTAGTCCTACGGAGGGATTTCAAGGCATTTCCGTGTATGCACGGTTTAACAGGCTCTGGGCCCTCCGCGTTTACTGCGAGGCTACCGGCCGGAGTTCATGGGATGATGTCCATTAAGGGGGAGTGTTGATATCCCTTAGTGGGTCTTATAATCGACACATTTGTACGCTGGACTCCGGGGGAGTCTTGGCCCGCCACACATAGGTGGTCGCAGTGTTTGCACGATGCGCGGAATTCATATGCAGAATATGTTCCAATCGGGTACCGACTTTTGGGGAGGTACTTTGATAAGGCGTACAACTACGTTCCGGGAGGCGTGGGTTCTAACCCCCCTCATGGCATTTCCGTGTATGCACGGCTTAACTAGCACCGCAATAATCAATGCAGAATACATGTCGACTTGTTGTTTAGAGGAAGCGGCACCATCCGACGGCAAAGCCGGAGCCCACTTTTGCATCAAGCCAGAGGCACGGAAACGTTTCTTCCACACATCAAAATATCGTCTCTCCACATTGAACTTCGATAGTTTTACGGAGCCCATGGCAAGTGCGTCGGGTGCGCTCTCATGAGTACCAGAAAATCAGGAAAATTCTCACCAAGGAAAGCACCAAGTACCAGTCAAGAGGCGGGCAACACGGCTTATAGAAGGAGACGACCAAGAGCGGACCGAAGATGCAGTTGTACTCCCCGAGTCTATGCAACCAAGGCAATCAGAAACGAGTCTCAAAAGGTCGGTCACGTGACGCCGTACATGAGTGCTATTACACTAGCTGTAAAATGCCTTTCCAAAAATTCAGCCGGACCGCTATATGCTTTCAGGAGAGAAGGAAAGTGGCATGTGACAAGCTCCGGAAGCGACTAAAATTCCAGAAAACGCCAAGCCGGAACAAAAGAAAGCAAGCCAATCTTCACGTCACACAAGTCGGTGTTCATGGGTTCAAGGCTCCAAACGACACAAATAAGTCACTACCTGCCATGTATCGAAATAAACCTACAAACACACGCAAGAGCCAACCACTTTGTGAGCCAGCCGCACCTCACGTATCGTGCGACACTAAAAAGGTCTAACACTCTTCGAGAAGCAAGTTGTAGGTTCCAGTCAAGACAAATGACTCCGACAGCTAGCAGCTTGAGGGCCCACAACCTATCAAAGTTGAGGGGGCGACAAGGAGTGCTTGCACACACTGAGTGACACTGCATGTCATCTCACCCTCAGCAAGTGCCTTACACTTGCCTATCACATGACACGCACTCACCTTGTGGTGAGCACACGCCAACATATATTCTGAGCCTTTAGATGACATTTAGCGCTCAACAAGTTCCCACCATCAGCAACAAAATATACTCTATTGTTGATTGGCTTGTCATCTTATAGTGCTGAGTCACAGTCGTACTATCACGATGCTACTCGACCAACAATCCAACATTGTTGTGTATCAACTTGATCTCCACACAACACTATGTCTCTCAACACACAGGTGGGCTTGACTACTTTACACTTTTGTCAGTGAGCAATGACTTTGACATTGTAGTGATTGTGATCGACCATCTTCCTAGAATGGCCATTTCCTATCGTGTACAAAGAGCGTAACAACAAAGGAGACTGTAAGTTGTTTTTGCGAGAGTCTACATATAACATGGGCTGCCCCGAGTATATGTCAGTGATCGCCACCCGAAATTCATCAGTGGCTTCTGGCAAGCACTGTGGAGACGCCTAGGCACGCGACTATACATGTGTTCCTGTTAATCCATGTACACACGGAATGGCATGAAGGGGGTTAGAACCGCCACTTCCCGGAACGTAGTTTTACGCCTTATCCAAGTACCGCCAAAAGTCGGTACCCGATAGGAACATATTCTGCATATGAACCGATTGCATCGCATCGCGACTGAGCTGCGAACATCTATAGCGAACACCTATAGGTGGAGGGGCAGGACTCCCCCGGAGTTTAGCGTACACATGTGTCCATTAGTAGCCCTACGGAGGGATATGTAAACACTCCCCCTTAGTGGACATCATCCCATGAACTCCGGCCGGTGCCCTAGTAAACCCCGCAGTAAACGCGGAGGGCCCATAACCTGTTAATCCATGTACACACGGAATGGCATGAAGGGGGTTAGAACCGCTGCTTCCCGGAACGGAGTTGTACGCCTTATCCAAGTACCGCCAAAAGTCGGTACCCGATAGGAACATATTGTGCATATGAACCCATCGCATCGCATCGCGACTGAGCGGCGAACACCTATAGCGAACACCTATAGGTGGAGGGCCAAGACTCCCCCGGAGTCTAGGGTATAGATGTGTCCATTAGAAGCCCTACGGGCGCCCGCCGGCGGCGCAGCGGCGGCGGCCCCGGAGGGGGGTGCGCTCGCATGCCCGTCGGCATCCCCTCACCTCCTCGTGGTGGGCGCTGGAAACCCAGTAGCCGTGCCAGGCCTGGCACGGTAGGGGGCTAAGAGGGCCGACAGCTCGATCCGTGGGATTAGCAGCTGTCGGGAAAGCCCTGTACGGAGGGCTTTTGAAAAAATAATTTCTGTGCACTACCGGCGCCAAGATCTCCCGCTCGGCCCGTCCGATATGTTTTTTCGCTTACAGATACTCCTAGATACAAGCTTACTTTTAGGAGTGGGGCCTGTACTACGGCAGCGTTTGATGGCGAGGAGGGTACGGCCGGATCAACGGTGGGAGGCGGGTGTTGGAGCTGGTGGTGGCCAGCCGGGAAGCAGCGCCAGGAAAGGGCGCTCGCTAGCTGTCGACCAGCCCTGTGCCGGTCGAACCTTACCGAGGGGTGAGGCAAGACATGACACAAGACGGTGACTAGTCGCAGACGGAGGAGCGGCTACAGGAGGCGGCGGCGATCCTCAGGATCAGCCGCCGCCGGAAAGCCCTGTACGGAGGGCTTTTTTGGATACTAAAAATAATGTCCGTACCCGGCGTCGAGCTAGTTGGGGAGCAGCACCAGGGTAGGGCGCTCACTAGCGCGTCGCTACGTCGTCCAGCGTCATCTCCCGGGGGGAGGAGTCAGCTGGGACGGCAAGGAGGACGGTCGCGATGGGAGGAGCGACACGATCTGGCAGCGACGACCCTTTGGGTCGGCGCCGCCGGAAAACCCGGCACGGAGGGTTTTGTTTGATTCCGGGCGCCCGCGGCCCGCCGGATCCGGCTACGGTGACCTGCCCCCCCCCCCTCTTCGACACCCACTACCCCGACAGACCTTCATACTCCTAGGGGTCCTTGAGCGAGGGCCCGGGTGAGCGCGGAGGCCCCCGCTAAAGAAAAGGCTGCTCGGTGGACGCGCGATCAGAGGGGGGAGGGTAGGGCCACAGGCCGGAAAACCGACAGGTACCCGGGTACCAGACAGAGAAAAAACCGGGGAAATGAGCGGGGAAAATTCAGGCGCGGAGGCAGGAGCGCTAGTTTTTTCTATGTCTGTGTGTCTCGGTCCCCCCCACATGTCCTCGAGGTGATGGGGGACCTCGACACGGAGGACCGCCGCGTCGGTGGACGCGGCAAGACCTTGGGGCGGGGTTTACGGGATGGAGCGGCGGGATCGACGAGCGACCGCGCGAGGAGGGGTTTTTTGCCAGCCTTTTCCCTCCTACCTTCGGCAAGACCGAAGTCACGCGGGAGCTAGATTAGGCTGGCCCGTCGTCCCTCCCGAACGCCGACCGGCCTAGGCCGGTCGACACCCCGGTTCGGCGGGAGCGGGCCGTGCATCGTGAAGGTCGAGCAGCAGTTTAGTTTTGCATTTCTCGACAAGTGGATTTATTTTTAGATCTGTTTTTCTTGATTACAAAATTATTAGCTGTTACTGCCATTGGAGAGGTTGGGATCTGTGGTTAACGGTCTACCTCACGCTTCTAAGTCCTGTATGGCATAGCAAAAGGGAGGGCCCAGAGACGACAGCCGGTTCTTACTGGTATTGTTGTAAACAATTTCAATTTCAATTTCAATGTAGCCCTACTACGGAGGGATATGTAAAAAGTTCTAGCCGACACCCGGAAACGGATGTACTAACGGAGCGCGTCAAGAGCACGTTTCAACAGCGTTCATGTTGTTTCTGCCGCTACAATGGTTCGAAACGGACAAACTTTTTGCCTCAAGTAGAATTTGAGTAGAACTTAACTCGTGCGCTTGAAATAGAGCACACCCCCTTCGAGGCGAACTTCGATTATTCCTCAAAGAAGCCACTTGACATGATGTTCAGCATGAGACCTTCAATCCCGGTTTCACAAGACGCGTCAGAGCGGTTAAAGATTACTACAAGAGCTACACGCTCAGGTACGTTCGGTGTTACATATACACAAGAATGAGATGTACGCTCGTTCATGACCGTTGACTGCCCCGCACTTCGTTCGAGGAGAAAGAGGGATAGTGTTACCAAGAATATCTTCTTGCGAGGACAGCCAAACCGGAAGCTACGTGATCGAGAGTTAGGACCTCTTACAATCAAAGAGCACAGTGGGAACCACAATTGCATATTTCAGGTTAACAATCTACGACCATGCTCTACCGATTCTCTTCGGCATGTTGTCATCAATGTAACTATTCCACAAGGTGACGATGACGAGTTTGAAGTCTCTCACATTTATGTTGTGTGCATTAAGTCGTTATTTTGACGACGGGGGAAATATTTGCTCTTCATGACGCACTTCAACGATGACGATATTCCACGTGTCATGCATCGGTTGAACGATGTACACCGTACAACGGCGTTACACAATTTCCGGGAGACGCTCCAATGGCACACGTTTGCCCAGACTCAGGCGTACAAATGACTTCATGCACGCTTACCCAACGCACATCATGAGTCCCATTAATTGCCTAAGCATAGGAGCCAAGACCACGGAAGTTAGCCCCACGGTTGACCTCATTGATCTCTCAAGTGGGGGAGGATACGAGTGTGACGAAAACTGTCCTTCAATAGTATATTGCAAGATATTGTACAAGTACTCGTTACAACTTTTATCCGTACTTTTCCATCGGAAGGACGTGCTACGTGGTTACGTTGCCACTACAATCTAGCGAGGGTATTGTTATGTACTATATTGCCAGTACCTCCCGGTACGTACAAATACGCACAATAATGATCTGACTAGGTACAAGACGCGCTAGTCTGATTTCCCTAGACAAAAGAGCCGCGTCGCTCGTTTGTTCAGCCCGTTACGAGAGACCTAGTACTTGGCACGAGGACAAAGCGAAAACATGTGCAAGGTAGCCATGCTAGAGCTATTTAAGCCCTCGTGTGCCATGGAGGGAGGTGACATAACCATTTAATCAATCCCTTTGCTCCATCAACTAGAATACACCGACAATCACTTTACATTTGGCAATCTTCCATTCCTATCTCCACCTCCATTAGCACAAGCAAGAGCAGAACAAAACATATTTGTGTTAGTAGTTAGCTCTTGACATGCAAACTACCACAAAAGCGTGTGAAGATCATGAGCTCATCCAAAACCAATGTGACAATTTGCATGATCATCGAGGGCAACGTGCTAACACAAATCTGTTTGTTATATTGTGTTATTTCTACTGCATGTGGTATACAGTGGAAATGGAGAGAGATGAAAGATGTCTAGCCGTTATAAGTGTTTAACAATATATTGTAAATGAACAAGGGGATTGACTAAAATGGTTCTATCACCTCCCTCCACTGCACTAGGTTTAAGTAGCTCCGGCCTAGCTAGCTTGCCTATGTTCTCGCATGGTCCTCGTGCCATGCGCTAGGGCTATCGTAACGGTCTGAACAGACGAGAGACGTAGCTCGTCTGTCTCGGGAAATCAGTCTAGCGCGTCAGGTAGCTAGTTAGATTACTTGTGCGTACTTGTTCGTACCGGAGGTACTGGCGGTATAGCACAAAACAAGACCCTCACTATTTGAAATTACGACGTAACCACGTAGTGCGTCTTTCCGATGGAAAGTATGGGTCAAATTAGTAACGAGTACTTGTACAATGTCTTGCAATGAATTGTTGTACCGTTGTGGGACAGTACTCGTCACATGATCCTAAACTAGTGTTGCCTAGTCCTACAAGTTTTAGTGACACGCGTAACGTATGGTGAGGCGCATAAATACACCGCCTCTACCGCTTCCCTCCTCAGAAGCTAAACTCTTCCCATAAAGGCCGTCACTAGTGAAATAGGGCCTTTCGCGTAGGGTGGGTGTTAATCATGTAGGGTTTCTAAGGTTCGATTGTACTTTAGCTCGTTGAAAAGGCCGACCGAAACTTGTGTTGACGGTGAAGTCAAGGGGGAAGTGGGGCACAAATGGGGCCCGTCACGGCTACGATCTGACGTACTAAGGTTTGCGGCCCAACCCCGATTTCGGGGCATACCCTAATTCGGGTGCCCCTGAATGGATTACCCACACTTTGGCTGGTAAACACTCCCGAAATCGACGAAACAACAAGCGGTTTTTATGATCTCAGCATGTTGTCCGCAAACATGGAAGCACATGGGTGTGATGGGAGGTGGCGTGAAGAGGCTTGACGTGGGTGGGTTTGGGGCCGGAAAACCACAACTTGGCAGGCTTAAGAAAGACTAACTTTGCCGTACGGTGTCCGATTGAAGCAAACTGATTTGCGCATGGAAGCCCTTCCTCCAAGCCAATGTAGCTTTTACAAGTTAAGTATGCCGACCGGCCGGTTTTTGCGTCAAATCCGCCGTCCGATGTCATCCAGGCCCTCGTACGGCCAACTAAAGTTTTTAGGGTTTCAAAATCTGCCACATTCGCGCGGGGCTAGCAACCCCTGGACATGTGGTACCTTCACACCCGCTCCGCCAATACGCTCAAAAATCAGCGCTCTATATTTCTTCTATTCACGGCGTTGCCCATTTCATGCCCCGTCATGGCATGGTGCCGTGCCATTTGCCGCAGATCCAAACAAAGGCCCGTGATAGGGCACTTTAAAAGCTCCCCGCCAATTTTCACGCCCGGCGCTGTGCAAGCTTCAAGGGCCAGCGATCCGCGCGGTAGGGTGCTTACACTCCAAGTCAACCGCCCCTCAAGCCCAATAGGTCCCTAGTCCGTGCTCCTTGGTTGTATTTCCGGGCATGTGGCAAGAAAACCTAGTGCACACGACATGCCATTCTCGGTGTCGCCGCTCTATGTACGGCCGGGCGCAACACACTCGGCGGATACTAGTGCAATTGTGCAAACATGCTAAGAACATGTTAAGTGTCGAATAGTCTCTCAGCTTGTCGCGACAATACGTGTACCGAGCCACGCATAACTTGCACATGCACGAATTTCGGCCCGCAAAATATGGGCCGCAAATCCAACGTGTGTGCCCGCAGTGATTGGGGTGTGCCGGTAAAGGTGTCCACGTCAGTGAACAACGCGCCGTAGTGTGTTGTTCGAAAATCAGTATTATACCCCCAGTCGAGTTGCACGGCCATCGCGGCAGTGTGTGGCGCGTAATTAAATGCGTGCCGCTAGTAACGGACTTTATGGGAAGAGTGTATTGCACCACCAAACGCAGCCACACGCATACACCCACTCCCACTCATTCCCCTCCCATCACCCCTACTGGCCATGCTCCTATGACGGACATGGATGCCAAGGCCAAGAGCGTTGTCGCAAAAGTCAAGGAGTTACAAAAACACGGTGAAGACAACATTGCCACTAAGGCGGCTACACACGAGGCCGCAACGTTGGCCATCTCATCTTAGGTCACCGTGACACCCTCTAACCGCGGTTGGACCTTGACAAAGTACTGTTGAGACATAATGCATGGCATTGACGGCTCAAATGTTGTCCAGCTCCTCCCCCATTCATGATCTATGATGAGCGGCGTCCGGACCAAATGTTGAGCCATCGAGGAGGGTGCGTAACAGAGATCGTTACGGGGGGTCTCACTCAGTCTAGCGGCCTTGATCACGGGCCGCCCCCGCTATTGATGTTTCGAGGTAGAGTTCGTGCCTCAAAAGCCACTACGGGGGTTTATATCCACAAACCTTTCCAAACCGCGGTTCGGCACAATAATGGGCGGTCGTCTAAACATTACCGACAGGCGGCGAAAGGCCTCTAGCCCAAACCCAACGGTTCGACTCTGTGCGCAGATGCGAAATACACTTTCCGCAGTTGCACTTTGCGCAGGTTCTCGCCCCTTTCTCATAATGCGGGGATGGATGAAACAGCGTGAGTGGAGCTCTTCCCACCAAGAGAGTGACCTGTGGAGGCGACAGCCGCTCATATCCATGCTGCCCAGCCCTCATACATTTGGGCCAGGCGATCTGACTTGGTGGCCATGCCCAGCAACAAGTCCACATGTTCCTCCACCCCCAGCGCCCTCCCGCCCCCCTCTGCCTCGACACCTTCCAGCTTCTCCTGGAAACGGCGCATCGCAGCAGTGACCAACTTCTGTGACGCAGCCGAGCGCTGATGCGATGGTTCAGCCGCACGGGCTCTGATGGTGGCCTTCTCGACCACCTTGATAGGCACAGTTACGTCGCCGTCCATCACGCCCCCGCTACCCGCAGCCGCCTCACCCTCTTCCAAATCGAACTCGTGCTCCTGACAAACAACCGCGTCATGACCGGTCATTAGTCAGTGCAATTAATTTTTCCCTCAGGAAAGCCAGGCGTGATTAAAGAGTGCAAGCAAGCAGAGCGCAAAAGCAGAGTCCCAAACATGATTGTTTCTAAAGCATTAGTGTTTCCGTGCGTGAGTATGAGTGTCTGTATATGCGTATGTGCGTATGTGTGTGTGTGTGTGTGTGTGTGTGTGTGTGTGTGTGTGTGTCTGTGCGCGTGTGTGTATGTGTGTATGGATGGATTGATGGATGGATGGATGGATGAGTAGCTGCCTGGATGGCTGGCTGGCTGGCTGGCTGGCTGGATAGATGGATAGATGGGTGGGTGGATGGATGGGTGGGTGGGTGAGTGGATGGATGGGTAGGTGGGTTGGTGGTGTGTATGTACGTGTATATATATGTATGTATGTATGTATGTATGTATGTATGTATGTATGTATGTATGTATGTATGTATGTATGTATGTATGTATTTATGTATGTATGTATGTATGTATGTATGTACGTATGTATGTATGTATGTATGTATGTATGTACGTACGTGTGTCTGTGCATGTCCCGTTGGGAGCGGGGGGGGGGGGGGGGGGGGGGGGGGGGGGGGGGGTCCGGTGGTGATGGCGAGTAAGGGGTCTTGGCAGCAGACATTGGCGGTGGCTATGATGTGGGGCGGTGATGGCGGTGAGGTGAATGGGTAGATGGGGCTCATGGAAGTCTGCAGACGCGGGTGACGGTGCGCGGGGGACTACCGACCTGACGAATCGACGCAGCAACGCCAGCCGCGGCGCCCACAAGATCCTGCGATATCATCAAGCGCACACGGCCAGGAGAGTGAATGACCGAACGCACGCTAAGCTAAGTGCTTATCGTATTGTAAACGATGATCAATGAGCACTGCACCATGGTCGGTTGGTCCCAATGAAGGTGAAGGGATGTGGGGAAGGCAGATGAGGACCGGGAGGGCAGGCGGGTGAGAGCCTTCACCTCGACCTCCTGAGCGGCAGAAGACTTTCCGAACGCCGCCGCTAGGACTTCAACCTGCGCAGACACGATCCAGGCGGTATGTGGGCGCAAGGTGTGTTCGGGATCAAAGTAATGTAGTTCTTACAAGTCATGTTCCTTCCATCGTTCACATCAGTGTGGCTTTATGTGAGATGACTGGAACGGGGGTAGCTAAAAGAAGGGGTGGTGTACCTGAGCCATGACCGCAGTCAGGGAAGTCATGGTGGGACGGAATGCCTCCAACACGCGGGCAGCTCTGCCAGGCAGCGACGGAGGGGCCTGGGGCTGGCTCTGCTGCTGTTGTGAAGCTGGGGGCGGTGGGGGGTTGAGGAGGTGGTGGTGCGCAGCAGCTGTGGCACTGAGCTGATACAATACTGGCAACAGGTCCGACAGGGTGATGGAGTGCGCCTGCCAGGCGCTGCTAACGGGCGCAGCCACCGTCAAAAAGTCCCGCGCCGCATCCGCCCCCTGCAAAATAGCGACGTAGGCGCATCACACATTCCCCTCAACGCACGTCGTTCGTATGCACTATAACTTGAATCTGCTGATTCATTTCACAGAATCGCGAGGCATGTCACATTGCTGTACATACTGACGGACACACTCGCATATGCAACAACTTCCCCATTTGAAACAAAAATGGACAAACGATGTAAATAGCAGCAAAATCCAATGACCTGGTATTCCTAGGCACTTCGATTCTTCATTGTTTCAGCAGCACTTCCGTCTCTGACTCTTTGTTAAGTGTGCGAGCAAGTGTACAGACCTGACGTTTTTCAGATTTCTTTATTTCATCAATGCCTCTTTATATTTTGTGTGTAGTCGATACTACTCCCAACTAATACATCGTAGAACAGTGGCCTCCTTGCCGGAAGTCTCAGATTTGAGAGGTGCGTAGCAACTAAGTCTGGATAGTTGGGTGGGGTGTTGTCGAGGTAGAGGGGGCTTGCGAGGGTGGGAGCTAGATACCTCGAGTACTTTGCAGGCCTGCCTCATCATCGTCGCCACGTCCTGCACCAGCGGCAGCGCGGTCTCTGCGATGGCAGTAAATTCTCCCGCCCCCGCTGCAGCACTGCTGACGGTCTCCATCAGCCGAGGCGCTAGAGCCTAACGCGCAAACACAGCGGCACACAGCGTCAGTGTCCACACAACACTCCCCTCCGACGCAATCCTTAACACAAATCCCGGCGCTACTCAAAGTTGCTTCACGAAGCTGTTCACCCGCCGAGGAAGAGGACACACTGGGCTTTCATTTTGTAAGCTGAAAATAATCGTAGGCAGTGGCTAAAATATTTTGGTATGATTATTATGACAGTATTTGTTCATCGTTCTAACCATACCTACTCATAAAATGGATTCAGTGAAAATGGATAAATGAGCGCGATATCAAATTATTAGTGTGCCTGCAGCTTTTTTTTCTAATGCAATAGCCCATGAGAAAGACAAGGCAAATGAGAGAGCTGCGGAAAATGCATTTCCAAAGCAAAAGTTTAAGCCTTTCATAGAAAAGAGGAAGTGACGCGGGAGAGCAGACCTCGAAACGCTTGGCCGCCTCCATCGACGTCGCACGCACGGTCTGCATGCGGAGGGGTGGGATGGCAAGCGCCACGCCAACAGGAGAGGGATTAACGCATCAATAACGGATACAGCTGCAATGACAATACAATTTTCAAAACCGGTCGCAAGGACGGCGGCAAGGAGTTTTGTTGCTCGGAATATTGGGTTAGCCGGTCAGTCGGGGCGGGTGAGGTCACCTCAAGCGCCTGCGCGTGCTGGGCAGCTTCGGCGTGACACTTTGAGGCGGTGGCCTGAGACTCCGTCACCTGTCCCTCTGCCGCCCTCGCCGTGGCCCGACCCGCAAGCAGGCTCTCCACCAGGCCCGACAGACGGGTGGCCGCATGCCCCGCGGGCATCCACTCGTCGCCGTCGCAGCTGTCTTCGAAGAGCACCGCCGCCTGAAAGGGCATGAACATCAAGCATGTGAGTGAAGAGCGGAACCTCAATAGAGCGGGGCGCCTGCGAGCTCAAGATTGGCGTTCGTGATCATCAAGCATGCAGGGGGCAAAGCATCGACCGAAATTCTACATGCCCACCTCGCACGTCCTTGTCAGCGCGCCCACCGCTTCGTTGGACCGGTGCAGCCAAGCCGCCCTGGCAGCCAGGCGCTCCTGCAGCGCAGCAACCTGGCAGGAGAAAGATGGGGGAATGCACAATGATATGTGACTGCAAACGTAAAAATGACAAGACGTGGCTGTCTCTCTACAGCAGTGCATGAGAAGGGAAGGGAAGGTATTGGATTTGAAGAGGGGGGTTGCGTACCGCTGCCTGCGCGTTGGGATTGGCAGATTGCATCAAGGCGGCACTGACGTATCTGAAGGGCGTGTAGACGAAACATAGGAAAAAGCATGTGAAGAGCGCCTACAGTGGCTAGAAGAGCTAGGAGGCCCAGCGACGCGAAGCTAGGTGACGGGTTTCGGGGAAAAAGGCCAAAGCAAAGGATTTCATGTTATGGTGGGTGCGGAGGTTGGCTTTGAGCATGGTTGGCTGCCTGAAGAGCATCTGCATGTTCGTCGACATAGACAAGCAGCTACCAACTACCAGGCGGCTCGACCCCGGAAACAAATGCCTGGCTTTCGACGTTGCGATTGCAGGTGACTAACAATGGGGAGGGGAGACGGCGGCCTCGCCTTTCCACTTCGGCGCTGGCGGCCGCGGAGGTGCGGGCCCAGCCAGCCATTCCCTCCATAGCTTGCCTCAGCGTCGTATGTGCAGCTCGCATGGTGCGCAGCAGTGCCGCCCGCCGTGACTGGAGCGTCCAGCGTGCGCGCTCGCAGGCAACGCGCCCCTCGGAGCTGCCCCCCGCCACTAGTGCGCCTCGAGTCGGCCAAGGGGGCGCATCCAAGTTGTCGCCCGCGCTGACAAGGCCGCATGTGATCAGCGCTCGCTCGCTGCTCCACTCCAGCCGGGCCTTGCGCAAATCAAGGGTGGCGCGCCACTGTGACCAGTCGAGCATCGAGCCTGCGAAGCAGGCAAAATAGAAAAGGTGTGTTAATACAACACCTGCTTGCGACACAACGGTCGTGTGTGAATTCAAGGGATCCTGGAACAGTCGATCGGCGGGAGGGTTTGGGTTTCAAGCGGCGTCAGTACCAGCAGCCATGGTGAGCTGAGCAGTAGCGGCCTGGTGACAGCATGTCGACGCCAAGGCCGCAAGAGCACGCCAAACGTCACAAGAAGCTCCGTCGATTTCAGTGCCATTGTCCACATCTAGCACATTCACGTCCAGCCTGACATATACGTCCAACAGGTTAGGAAAAAATGAGTGGCGTTCCTAATTTGAAACGGAAGCACAAGCAGCAGGGACAGCAGGAGGTGGCAGGCACGGACTCCTCTGCAGATGGCATCAGTTCACCAGCTGAGCGCTGGCCGGCAGAGCGCCCTTCGTCGAAGAGGAACTCGTCATCGACAGCATCGTCATCCGAGTCATCAAACGCTGCGCCCACTGACTCGGCTCCGTTCGGCTAAAGGGTTCGAGACAAACGCAACGTGTGTTATCATTACCATTACCATTACATCGTTGCTACCCAAACACTTGCCACTCGAGAAACATCTCCAATACCAAGTGTGTGTTAGTGAGTGTAGGTGTGTGTGTGAGAGAGAGAGAGAGAGTTTTAGGAGGAGAGTACAGGAGTCGGACAGGGAGGGAAAACGAACAGGAGTGCTTCAGATTTTCATTTGCGAAGAGCAAGGCTGACAGGGAATTTTGTCTGACATAGACCGTTTGCGACGCGTTGCTCCTTCCTCTCACCTCCAGCGCCTCTAGTGCGTCCCCACCAGATGGTAAATCGCCGAAAAACTCTTGCCCGGCAGCAGCATCGAATTCAATACCTCCCCACTGTCCACGCATCTCGCCGCTCAATGCCTGCCAGCGACATGGAAAGTCACCTATCATCCCGTCCTCAAGCACCTTCGATATCACACACACACACACACACACACACACATACACACACACACACACACACACACACACACACACACACAACCCCCCCCATACACACAACAGCAAACACACATTCAAACCCAGCCCCACGAGCGCACACACGTAAACACACACACACACACACACACACACACACACACACACACACACACACACACACACACACACTCGCGCACCCACACAGCCACATGGGCACACACACACACACACACACACACACACACACGGGAGCAGGGGGGGACATAGACTGGTATGGAAAAGGGAAGAACGGAGATGCAACCGACCACGTCACTTGCATGCCAGCCCGTGCTGTCCTGGCTGCTACCATCCTCCAAGCTGTCTCCAACTCCCTCAAGCACCTCCTCCTCCTCAGGCAGAGCACCGAAAAAGCCGCCCTCGCCTGCCGCTGTCGCTGCTGCTGCCATCGCCCACTCCGCCTCCAAGTCCCTCTCAGCCTGCGACACAGCACGGAAGGCGCGCAGTTTCCCTTCAGAGCGAGGCTGGATTCAAAAAGACTTCAGGCGAGCGACAAGTGTTTGAGAAGGAAAAATGGGCTTGGCGAAGGCGACTAACGCGATATGACATAAGACATCGATATTGGGTAAAAGAGAAAACTCTTTCATGAAATTGCTTAAAATGATTCACCTGCGACGGGTGAGGCGCAGTGATGCCAGTGCTGCCCGCCCCGCCAGTGGGAGCATCCACCCGCTGCTGGGTAGCAAGAGCCCCCGCCAGGCGGCCAAGAATTGGGACGATGCGCTCGTTCAAATACTTGAGCATCACGCCGTCGATGGCTTTGTCCACCGCCAGCGCGATATCTAAGACAGCCCCAAACGAAAATGGCGGCATTGACTCAAGCCGTACACTTGGCTTCATCACACAAGGAGGAAGGGGCATGTGTCGTGGAAGATGATGGCACGTGGTTGGGGCTCACCTGATGTGGCCAAGCTGGATAGGCTGCCACCCTCGCTTTCCTGCCCAACGGCGTCTATAAGCGGGCAGGCCAGCACGATCCAGTGGACGAGCACCAAAGGCAGAGAGGAAGTTCGCAGCGCCTCGTCGCTTTCCCCTGCAACACAGAAAAGATATCTTAATCCCCGGAGCAGCCAACCCTAAACGATCTTTCGGACGGTCTTGCAAAGTGGCCGAGGGCCAGGCTGGTTTTCCATTCTGTTGGTTCAGGGTTGGGACTTTCCAACTGAGGTAACAGTAATGAAGGTGAACGAGGAAAGATGCACCCACCCCAGAGCTGGGTGTCTTCCATGGCTGAAACAAGTTTCTGGTCCGCTGCCTGACAGATGATAGACAAAGCACAACAACCATCACCTCAGCAGCTCAGCTCGGTCAGTCCATCACGGGAAAACGTTTTCCCATCTTTCTCGACCTCAACTCACTCCACTCTTAAGCCACGCTGTTGGACATAGAGGCTTAGGGTGGAGGAAGTCGTACGGGGTTATCCTGAAGCAGTGACAGGTGTGTGCGTCATAGGGTAACAATGAGCGGCGCTGACCTTCAGCTCCTCTGTCCCCGCAAGCAGTGCCTTGAGCACATCACCACACACCTTTCCCCCCAGAGCAGCGTTGAGTTCAGACTCGAGAGCATTGGATGCTGCCTATTAACGGTCAATTCAATTTTACAATCACAGCATTGACTTCAGCTCGAAATGAGTAAATAAAAAACTGTCTGCGCAGACAGATGAATGGATAAGGGCTGTCACCGTCTGCTGCTCGGGGCTGCTGTTCACCTGCGAAATGAATGCAAATTTAAGATACGCACCGGGACGATGGTCAGAGCATTAACAGCGTGTCCCACCCCTACATCGGCATGCATCTCGCAAGGTCGTGGGGTGACATGGGCAAAGCAATAATAGGCAAGCCACAAAGCACAGCCGACAAATCATGGGGGAGCGTAGACAGAGGACGGGAAAAAACGGACATAGGCAAATAGCAGCGACGCCGGAAAAGAGGCGGCGAGAGTAAGCTCGATCTGTCGGACGGGTGATCGATGGAAGGGGATTCGAGAAATAAGTAAATGAAGCAACAGCAGATGAAGGGGGGCCTGGCCATAATAGCTTGCTGTTGGGCCAATATTCAAAGAGTAGTAATCGATAGTTATCAGAAGTAGCATAGTACTAGGATGAGGCTAATTTCATAGCAAGCCGCACAGAAATCGAAGGGGAAAGGTTTGGAAGGGGAGAATAAGGGAAGATGACGTACTGTTGCCTCATACTGCCGGGTGTGGTGGTCGAGAGCAGTGGCGGCGATAGAAAGGGGCGTTGTGCCCCGTGCGGCCAGACTGCCGGCATGCGCCTGCCATCCCTGTGCGCTCCCGTAGCTCTCGGCAGCCGACAGCAAGCCGCCCACCACACTGACACTCAAACTACCGCCCAGACCCGCCACCACATCCAAAACCTCTGCCAATGGCTTCAAAGCTTCGGAAGCGGCGGTGAATCCCGCGGCGGAGGCCACTTCAGTGAGACTGCTAGTTAGCACCTGCAGCCGGTTAGCCATTTGCAGCCCGCAACACCCACTGCCAATGCAAACACCATTAAGAACGACGTCCACCGCTGAGCGGGCGGGCTGTGGCGCAGGGCTGCCTGCGCAGGCCGATGACAACCCGGCCATCAGGGCGGACAAGGCCGAGGTAACAGCCGAAGGGGGGGCAGCAAGGAAGGCAGCCAGAGCGGCAGCTTCCGCCTCGTGAGCTGCGCCATCGGCGGAGGGCAATGAAGCGGTGGCTGCTTCAGCCTCCGCTGCACGCGCATCCACGAGTTGCGTGGCTGACCTGTGTAGCAGTGAATTTGTATCTCAGCTCCTACCGAGAACCAACAAGTCGCTGTTGAAATTGGAGTTGACGGGCTATTGTTAAAACGCCGTGAATTCAATCATGCACGCATGGGATGTTTCTCCTGCACCTCAGAGTTTTCCATCTGCACTTCGCCTGTTCCGGTTGCGCAGCAACAGGGAAGGTGGGCCGCACTGGCACCAACACCGTCTCATCGCCTGTATCAACAGAACGTGCATGAGGGCGACCAAAGACAAAGGAACCCGCCTTAAAGCGAGAAACATTCTCATACACGTCTACAAGCGCCAAAAGAGGTCTATCACAGGTTTCGCACAAGAAGCAAAAAACATAACAGCAAAAGCAATAAAAATAGGGACGGTGATGCTCCACCAAGACACTGTGACTAGCATACAAGCCATCTTCCAAGATTATATAAACTGACTCTGTATTGTTTCATTTGCTCAAATTTTGTTTCCGATTGTGAAAAGTGAATCGCTTCTACACGAGCGTTGTGGGTCCGCACCACTGGAAGGAGACAGCACACCCAAAATGAGGTTTGCCCAGGCGCCGTGAAAGCTGTTGGCTGCGTAGTCCGATGGTAGCAGTAGTAAACAGGCTGCGCTGTATTCCTGCAGAAGGGACCACCCCACGAAGGTCGGTATCGTCACAGGGTGGCGGGAGAGAGTGGACGAGCAATTGACTTAAGCGTAGCCGACGAACCTGCAAGGCAGAGCGAGCAGCGGCCACGGCGTTGTCTCTCTGTTGCAGAAGTCGCCCCGCATGAGCGTCCACCGCACCCCAGCGCTGCCCAAGCTCAGGCGGGGCAGCCACCATGCCTGCCATGCTGCCCAGTGCCGCCACCACCGCCCCATATTTCTGCACACCAAGCAACCGGTCATACTCATGGCGTGGGTGGACCGTGATCGGGGGATCTGTACTTCATCCATTAAGGGGAAGAGAAAGCAGCATTTACATAAAGGAGGGGGGTGACAATGGTTGCCAGGCTGATGACCGAAAGGAAGGGGGTTGACTTGGTGTCTGTCTTACCTTGGTGTCCGTCCGCATTCGGAGACCAGAGACGAGGCCGAGCTCACAGTGCGCAGCACTGGCAAGCAGGTCACCCTCAGGTTGCAGCAGCTCCGGAACACGCATTCCTGTCAGCCGTCCCACAAGCCCTTTGTGCTGCTCCTACATCACCCCCGCCCGCCGAAACGATAGCATATCAGACCTCAACCAAAAGCCCGCACAGGGGGGGCGAAGGCATGTCCTCCCTCCATTGGTGACAGTGGTGATGCCGGTGGTGATGGGCAGTAGAAAACGAAGGCTGCGCACCTGCCACGCCTGAAACTTGTGAGCCTCCGCTGCTAATGCGTTCTTGACCTCCGCCATGTGCTCTTGTGCGCCATTCAGAGTGATGGTCGCCTCTTGCAACGAAATATAAGCGGCTTGCTCCCCGGAGGACGCCTCTCTGCCGATCACATGCAACAACAATCACTTAACGCCGCCACTACAGTTTCTAAACCACATACCGGATACGAGACTAGCGTCGCTTGAATTGTCGGCAGCAAAATCACCCGTGCTGCATATCAGGGGGTTGGGAGTATGGAGACAAAAGGATACCTCAGCGCGCGCGTGAGTCTCTCTCGCTCGAGATGCTTGCTATTGGCGTCAGCCGCTGCGGCCAAGAGGGCAGTGTGGGCCTGAAGTCCACCACAAAATAAGCAACCAACAAGCGAAAACCAATCCAGCATGGATCACATGACCAGGCGTGAGAGGGGACTAGCTACTGCCGCAAGCAGAGACTTTAAACACGCAAAAACACTATATTGGCAGGCTTCTGAGAAGAAAGGCATGATAAAATGAGATGTACCTCCAAAAGCTGCCTCAGCTCTCCTGCAGTTACTGGCAGCGCGGCGGCGAGGGCGGCAGATGTGGAAGAGAGAGTGCCACGGACCTGGGGAGGAACGAGCCTTGCGTCAATTGTCACGTGGGCAAACGGGGGCAAAGTTGCCAATAAACACACAGAAACTGCGACAGCAACCGCGACGGCGCAATAGCGCAGTTGCGGATGATTGTACCTCGTCGTATCGAGAAGCCAGGAGGTCCAGCGACACGGCAGTTTCCATTTCCGCCCGTGCGGCCGCATCCTATTATCCACACGACCACAGAGTCCGATGAGACGCCTTCTGCCAGTTTCGCTCATCAAGAAAGAGAGCCACAGTAGCAACCACAAAGTGCATAAACACTCCACGCGGCATGACAAATACATAATGCGGGTGCCAAACGGCGCATAAGACTTGCCTTTCTATCAGCGCCCCAATCCACAAGCGGGTCATCCAGACATGCCGCTAGCAAGGCCTGACGAGATAAACAATGGGCGATAGCTCAGCAATACTGATTAATCGGATAATAGGCAGCGACACGAGCAGCAGAACAGGCGATGGGGACCAGTTGTGGGTGTCAGAGACAAGCTTAAAAGGGCGGCATGCCTGCAGGTCTGCAGCGTTGCGACGCATGGAGACCATTGTCACAACAGCTGCATGGCGGAAGACGCCTGCTACGCCCGTCAGACCCAACGCTGCCGCCAGCATTTGCGTCAGCCGGAAGGGGACCACCTCTGGGACTTTCAGGTGCTTCCCCCGCTCGAGGCAGACGTTGTAATCGATGTGGACCACGGCGCCGGAAACCTTATCCAGCAAGATATTGTCAAGGTGGCGGTCGCCCAGGCCCAACAGCCAGCCTGCGATGCTGCTCACTGCACAGCTCTGACTGTACGCCGTTTGCCGTGCCCACCAGTCCGCGGGGCCTGGTGGTAGAAAGACAACATCCGTGACCAACCTTGTCTCTTCACATTCCAACATGTAGGTATACGGAAACCAACAGTCGACAAGAGCCGCACTGCAGGATGGAGGGTGCGGTTCTCGGTTCAGTGGCATTATTGCAATTGGGCAGACTGGAGAGTTTGCGGACCTGCGGAGGAGGCCCAGAGCTCCATGGCAAGGAGACGGGCAGGGACGGTTCTCTTCAACCCTGACAGAACCTGCATGCAAAGGGTCGCGTTACCCATCGACCCTTCACCTACTTCGCATAAAACGAAGAAAGAAGCTATGAATAGCGAGTGCGACGGGCAACGAGGTGGGCTTGGGGTGCTAAGGCTTTGCGAATGCCAAGGTACCCGCACCTTCTCTTGCACCTCCTTCGGCCACATGTGGCGAGGCACCATCGCTTGCAACCCCGCCTCCTGCAGTGCGGCAGTAAGGTGACGGTAGTAAAGCTCCACAGGCCGCTGAGCGGCGCCGTCCGGAGGTTGCACTGATTTAGCAGCACTCGCCTGAGAAAGGACGTCAAAACCATTTCGTCACCCTGCATAGACCTCGTGCAGGCTGTCCCCAGGCACTGCATCTTTCTGAGTCTGCCTGGCGCGCGTGCGCGCGCGCGTGTGTGTGTATGTGTGTGTGTGTGTGTGTGTGTGTGTGTGTGTGTGTATGTGTGTGTGTGTGTATGTGTGTGTGTGTGTGTGTGCGTGCGTGCGTGCGTGCGTGCGTGTGTGTATGTGTGTGGGGTAAGTGTGTACGTGTGTGTGTGTGTGTGACCGTGTGGATCTGCGCGCGCGCGCGCGTGTGTGTGTGTGTGTGTGTGTGTGTGTGTGTGTGTGCTGAAGGAAGTAAAGCACTCTGAGGATGTAAGAGGCTAGCAGTGGGGGTTAACCTCCACTGATCGAGTCTGCCATTGCTTGAAGAGAGAGTAAAGCGGTACGCTGTTTTGCACCCATTGCACGAGCCCCACCCTGTTCCCCAAAGGCGTGATGCTGTACTGTCGTAGCGATAGCCCGGACGTCTCCGCAGACGCTCCGGCCAGCTGAGCGTCAAGAAGCCCCATCACCTGTTTCCACACATGAATCCTAAAAGAGTATCTCGCACTAAGCTCACATTCCGTTCTCAATGTTTGAAAGCAAACAAGCAAGACATTATTGAACCGAGTAGGTACACCCGTCACTTTATGCCGCCTCCCATCCTACTCAGTCACCATTTTCCCTGAAACGTAACTACACCTGCATTATGCGTGCATCCATATGAAGGTCCTCTCGCCCCTTGAGCAGAAAATCATAGTGCTGTCCATCGTCGGCAATGATGGTCAGCTTCTTGGGCCGCGTCTTAGTGTTCAGGAATTGCACCTGGGGTACGCGCAGCAATCGACGCAAACAAGAACAAAAGTGAGTCATCCCTGCGTCGTGAAACTCTTGACGGCTCGCTACTAGCAGCAATCGCAATAACAACCTCCAACACGGCGCCTATGTATTTCAGGCCCTCCCGCGATCTATAAATAATTCCCGGTGACCAACCTTGTCTCCAAAACTCTGCACTGTGATAGGCGCGGGAGCGCCTGTCATTGACGCAATGTCCGCTGCCGCGGATGACACACCGGGGAGAGGCATTTGGGTACCACGCAGTCCAACCAGCGCGGGGCTCAGCTCTGACATGCTCCCACCCATAAGCTTTGTGTCCTTGCTCAGCTCCACTGCGATAGCCTTCATGCCGCTCCAGATGGCATCCCACTGGTAGGCGGCCCCTTCTCCACTAGATACGCCGGGAGGTGGCTCACGCAGCTTGGCCATCTCCGCTACCAGACGAGCCTCATACTTGGCAACAAACCACTGCTCACGGGGAGTAGAGGCTCCCGCGCCCATGGTGGCACGCCAGGTGCGATCCAGCAAGCCTAGCAGCGGCTGCATCAGAGCCAGGTACTTGTCTCGCAGGATGGACACCTGGTTGAATTTAGTGTTGGGTTGGGGCCGCAGGTTGCAGACATAAGCCCTTAAACATTATTTGAAAAGGTCACATAAAACTTTGCCGCATACGATGACAAGGGGCCCTGGCAGGAAGTGCCAACCTTGCTACCCAAATCTAGGGCAGTGTTCTCTTCGACACGCGTGGCCTCCATCTTCAGTTTCTGAACTCGCCTGGAAACATCCACCTAAGCAGTTCACGGAATCAAAAATGAATGCATACTGCTATCTTTCTGCCATAGATGAATTGTCCTCCAACAGTTGATGTCACTTATATGGAGAGACTGCGTAAACTTCACGCGCATATCCAACAACGCACAAAAACAAACACATTCGCATACTATGACCGAAATCAACGACGTTTTACCTGCGCCTCCGCAAGCACGCTGTGCCACACCTCCTCCCACAGCACCGCCACGCGATCGAGCTCCCGCAGTATTGACAACGTCTCAGTTAGCAGTTCCGGCTGAATAGACTGCAGTGCAGCGCCATCGCGGGATTAGTCGAGAGAAGGATAGAAGGAATGGGGGGGGGGTGGGGGCAACATATTTGAGAAAACGAATGTCAAAGGAACCTGGATACAGGCCAGGATGGCCGTCACTGCCTCCTCTGGTTCCTCTTGTCCGGAAGCCTCAGCCATACGCACTTGCGCGGCGGCTGGGAAGAGGATGGTCGCAGGGCATCCTGATGCCACCACCTTCAGAATGGCCTTCAGTGACAAAACAGGCACCAGAAGCAACCCAGAACCCAGGTCAGTGGACAGACACAGCGGGCAGGAAGCAAGATACAGTAGGCAAAGATAGATACAAGATAGATACAAGCAAGATACATTGACAATTGATTCCAAAAGCACTTGAAGACAAGGGCTAATGGTAATTTGGAATGTTGGAATGAAGAGCTGCGACTGAGGGATACCTGGAAAGGATTGCTTCCGGCAGTGGCACGACTCGCATTGGCCATCCTGGCAAACAGCTGCGGCGTGACGGCCTGCCAGACAGCGGGTGGCGCGGACGAGAGGTGGGCGGCCAGCGCTGTATCCTCCGTCCCAGGGCCGAGCTTTTCCAGTAGGGCGAGCACCGTCAGTAGAATACCTGCTCCAGGACGGCACATTCGCGCAGTGCTTACCCTCCAGAAACAGGGAGTAGCTTCTCACTGGTGCTATTTTTGTAAGCCATGGCGGGCGTCAGCTAACCTATGGCAGAAAGACAAACTTACCTGTGTGCTGCTGAGGTGTGTTCCAGGAGCAGGAGCAACCACCAATCATGGCGATGAAACGAAGGTAGGCAGTCAGTGCCAACCACCGCCGCTCGTCCGCCTCATCTGGACTGCTCAGCTTCACATCATCCACCCTATGGACGCACCAGCTACCCCACATCTTCCATGCAGTCGCCATCCCAGGAGCTACGGATGCTGCTGTCCCTAGGCAAAGGGCGATTGCCGCCTGCAGCACAAACGACAGCTACTCTGAGGGATACAGCCCCCATTCATCCTAGCCACACACACACACACACACACACACACACACACACACACACACACACAAGCACACGCACACACAGGGCTCCGAACAAAACACATCAGCCAAACAGCGAGGTTCGAGCGCCGGACATCAAAACGAAAAGAAGCAGGGTTTTGTGCTTTTTCAGGCTTGGGGCAGATCATCAAAATAGGTGGGCTGGTCGATTGAACCATATATTTTTGGCTTGGTTTTTGGTTTGGTTCTATTTTGGTAACGACAATCAGAACCAAAATAAGCCCCGTGGGTAGCTCTGTTCGCATTAAGTAATCGGCAAGAACGGGAAATCGAGTAGCAGCAGGTGACTCCGTTTGGCTCACAAGCCGGGAAACGGGGGACATCCTGAATGCCTACCGAAAAAGGAATATCAGACGGGTATGCCGCTGACGAACGAGCAAGTCGACTCCATGCTTCTCTTGCTGAGCTCTCCGACCAGCCCACGTCCGATGCAAGACTGGTCATCACCGTGGACGGCAGCTCCTCCGATTCAGCAAGAAGCTTCTCTGCGTCCTCAACAAGACTTGGCAACGGCAGCCCCTGCAGCATAGATTTGGAATTACATTATGGAGACAATAAGAATGGCTCGCTCGCGCACACACCTACCCACCCACACACCCACACAAACACACCTACCACACACACACACACACACACATGTTATACACACACACGCACACACAAGCCGTATACATACACACATGTTATACACACACACACAAACACACACACACAAACACACACGAGAACACACTCATGCCTCGCACAAACTCGCAAACAGGTGCACATACACACACCTCGCACACTTACACAGATACCCCCATACTCACATACAAATCTCACACAGAAACACACCTACCTCTCTCCCTTCCTGATATACACACTTACCTCTAACAAACACACACACACACACACACACACACACACACACACACACACACACACACACACACACACACACACACACGTAAAAAAAAAACACAAGGACGCACGCACGCACGCACGCACAGGGACGCGCGAGTTTAGCAATGTAGTCTGCCGGCTGCATTGTCTCGCACCCATGTCGCTGAGTTGACAAGCTAGAGGGTGATGAGCGGCACTGTACAGCGCGATGGTTTACCGGGTAAGTAATCAGCCATTCAGCAACGGCCAGGCTCGCCTGAGCCACCTCTTCCGCTGGCGCATCTGCACCAGGGGCAATAGGGCGGAGAAGGAGCGGACTGAGGCGATTCCACACTCGCCCCAGGGCTAACGCGCTGCCCACTGCGTCGCCTGCCGTCATCGCCATCGCAGTAAGCGTCACCTCCTGTGACAAAGTAGACTGAGCGGGCAGTGACGCCCCGAGTCGTGCAGCCAGCTTGTAGTTACGGGAGCGCAGCGCGGTGTAAATGGCACTGCAGCTGAGGTCCCTGACGGCTTTGTCGCGATCAGCAAGTTGGAAGGACGAGGCAGCCTTGAGACAACGAAGGAGGCGAAGGCAAGTAGCAGCGTCGTCTGCTGCACCAGCCCCCGCTCCGTCGCCCACACCCGCCAAATTACGGCACGTATCACAGCCCTCCCGAGATGAAGCACTGAGAGAAGGACGGACACGCTGGTTGCGGGCCTCGCGCAGGAGATGCACTTCTCTCAGGGCAGACGCTGCCCCGGCCATAGACACATCCTGTGGTTTCCCACACGCCATGCGAAACAGATACAAAGCTTGGTACTCGAGCATGAAAACTGCTGACAATGAGCGACACTTCATGCCACCGTGGTGAGAAACATGAGTAAACGTAGTTCGCTATACAGAGGGTGTCAGCAGACCTGAGAAGCCTGGCATCGCAGCAGCCGTAAGAGAAGCTGCTCTGCGCCCAACAGTGCCTTATCCCTCGCGAGTAGGGCTGGAGAACCTGAGGCGCCAGCGTCGGTGCCTTCATTTTCGGTTTTGATCTTGGAGCGAATCATAGCCTGCAGCAAACAGCAGTCATTAGGACGTGAGAAACAGAAAAAAAAATTAAGCCATGTGAGTCATGGTCCCAAGCCGACTAGCTCTCTATCCAGAACCAGGGCGCAGAAATTTCTGAATTACAGCGGCGGCCCCTATTTAAAGAATGAAGGCTGCTTAGCACAAAAGCACAAACACAGGGTCAAGGATCGCTGTGCGATGGGCAGTTAATTGCTCGGAGGGGCGAACATCCGCGGGGCAAGGTAGCTTACCTGCAGGGTGAGGTCACCGGCGCAAGTGAGAGCTACCTTGGGGCAAGTGATCGGCTTCCCAGAAATACCAGCCTCTCGGGTAAGCCTCCAAGGCGAATTTCTTGTGAGGGATTTGGCCTCCTGCAGGTTCCCCTCGTCGTAGTGCGCAAGCGACAGGTAGCCATTGACGTCTGACATGGGCGGCTCGAGGCAGGTGGCCCAACGGGTGCCTGGAAGCTCGGAGCGAAGATCCTGTAGCCGTGCAAGTAGATCCTGTGAACGTGCCAACACGACATGGTGCAACTCAACTATCTGGCTATTGGTCAGGACCCAAACTCGTGCAAATGACAAATGAAGCTTCGCACCTCGAGTCCCGTCCAGTCTGCCACTGCCGCGTAGCACTCCCCCATACGGGCAGTTACCCACGCCACACTCTCCGATGCCAACCGAGGTGGAGTCCCGCCAGCAACACGCTGGCTATCCCCCTCCAGCACTCGCCAGAAGCTCACCAGCGCGTCTTCATACCGCCCACCAGCCTTCAGCGTCACATCGGTGTCAAAAGGTTGACATGAGTTGCCCCGACAAAATGAAAATGAACATGGCGCGTTGGTTGTTAGTCCCCAGTGAACATGAAAAAGGGCACACCTGCAGGGCCGCGCCTTCCATCCATGCCACACACTCAGCGCCCTCCGCTATAGAAAGCTGCGCCAGCCCCTCACCCGTTGCCTGCCCAGTAGGTGGGTGAGCTGCAAAATGGTACGCAAAGGAACGCCTCGCCCAAATGTGGAGCCCCTGCAGGCGCCATGCGGCAGTTGCATCAGCCCTCTCCTCATTCTCTCCATTCCTGGCAGTCAGCAAATCAACTCCAGCATATTCCATCGCCGCAGTGGGTTAAGCGGCTAACAAGGCCGTCACCCACTGAATTTCCAGCCCGTGTCATAAAACGGACACCGCACCTTAAGAGACTCCTCCTCGCGAAGAGCCAGCATTGCGCCGGCAGCCATATGGAGTGCGTGAATAACCCAACTGCATCCAGACAGCAACTCTCCATTAACGAGAAAAGAAGGCTAAAATATTGAGTGCTGCCCAAAAACTACGCTCAATGCGCACCAGACCATGGCCCCAAGCCAACACCTCTCACGGAACTCATCATACATCTAATCATCGCGACCAGGCAGGTGCTTATGTACACTCACCCAGACATCTTGTGCCGCGATGTTCCCTTCTCCTCAGCTCCGCCATCAGGGGCCCTGTCTGTCTGTCGCAGCTTCAATACAGGTACAGCCCCCACGGCAATGCCCTCCCCTCCCGTGCCCTCCACACACACAATCTCCTTCTTCCGGGGTGCGGTTAAAACCGTCATCGTTTCCTTCCCAGAACCAGACGCGGCAGGTGGTGGCTGCTGTTGTGACGTAGCGGCTGGGGCAGCCTCCCCCTGCGGCTTAGTGCTGCTGCCGGATGGGGTAGTTGCAAAAGTGCGGACGAGGTTATTTAGGTTTGCGAGGCGGGAGAGTGCCTGGCTCAGGATGGCGTGTTGGTGACCAGAAGCATAAGCAGCCTGCAGAGCTGACACGCGCAGCTTGGCGAACCAATCCTCGCACACCTGAGTCAAACAATCCAAATGAGTAGACAAGCATTGCCGAGCTGAGCGACATATGGCAAGGAATGGGGATGAGGCTTTGTAGACAGTATTGCAGAGCTTTTTACTGACAGCTTCCCATTCTCATACCTTTCGATTCGCAGCGTAGAAGGACGCCACAGGCCATGGGAGGGGCGCCCGCAGCAGCGAGCCCTCGTGAGCGCTATACATGCCGCGCTCAAGCGCCTCAACCAGCTCAAGCAACACCCACGCCACCTCAAATGGCAGCGGTCCAGTGGGCGATGCAGCTGGAGTCTGGACCAGTTTACCAGTTACGACACCTCTAACACTTCCAGTCTTTCCCTCAGAAACCGCGTTCAGCCAGGTTGCCCAGCCCTGCACTCAAAGGCAGTGCCGTGTGAAAAAAAGGGAAGCATGTAATAGCGACCGCTGCATATTAACTAGAGGTACAATTAGTGATTCGTGTCATTCTCTACACTTCCTTTTTCAAAGTGTGTGTGTGTGTGTGTATCTGCGTGTGTGTGTGGGTGTGTGTGGGTGTGTGTCTGGGGATGAAGCCAATTGTATAACTGACCTCACGCAATTCTGTGTAGGTGGCGTGTGTGCGCCTGATTACGTGCATTTTTCACAATCAAGTAGAAGGGGGGGGGGGGTGTTGCAATAATTGAACACATAACATGCGAAAGAGAGCGTGTGTGTGTGTGTGTGTGTGTGTGTGGTTACAATACTAGGTGATGATAATACTGGTATCCGGAGTATTACCTGCAGTATCTTCTCAAGGTGAGCAAATGTTTGCGTAGCGCTACCATGCTGGGTCCGAAGCTTAGTGACCACCAGATGGCTCGCGGCGCGTTGCGTCACAGTGGCTGTGAGGAGGGTGGAGGAGGCGGCCGCCCTGCCGCCGCAAATGTCAACAAAGCGCTCCATCCAGGCCCATAATTGCCCACCTGGTGGCACATTCCCACCCAGCATCTCCAGCAACCGTACTACCTGCCAACAAATGAACAGCCAAACTTCGATGTTTCTCTAAGAAATCAGCGGACCGAAACGAGGGGACACGATAGACCGTGTCTGCCAAATATTTCATTTACCTCATAATTCTAGCAATGGGTGCACAACTTCACCTACCTACGTAATCACTAATTCGATTGTTTTATTTCCTCGACTGTTTTACAACATTGTGAGTTGTGTAGTGTATTTCTCACCTCTGAAGGCTCCAGGCTGCCATGAGGCGCTGCTGGCAGTGGTTCGAAGGCAACGGCCCGCTTCCAGAGCAAGGTAGGCAAACCAGCGACGCTCCCGGTGTTAGTAGGCGCAGCAGCAACAGTGGCGATCTCATGACGTTTTCTGGGGGGCAAGCCCGCCGACACAGCCGTTGCTGCCGCAACCACCACCTCTGGAGTCCGGTCCCCAAGCGCCGTGCAGAGCAATTCAAAGACAGTCATCACCTACGCGAATAACCAAATAAATTCACTCAAGGAAGAACTTTACACTTCGCCGGTAACCAAACCACGAGTCGTTTTGGGGTCAACCTGGTGGTGGCTCAAGTCGGGCCTGTCTTGGCAGTGATGCCAGATGACGGCCAGCAGCTTTGTTGCGCGCAGCCTTGTGGGTGTGTCGCTGCTGGTTAAGCTACTGCTGTCTGCGAGCACGCTGACACATTGGTCCACTGCAAAGCTGGTAAGGATGGCTGCCCTTCTGCCTTCAAAAATGGCGCACCGGCACTGCATCCAACTGCATATCAAGCCAACAGCACATTGTCATACCTAGTACGGTATCTTTTGCATAACCCATTCAGTTACAATCGGTATCACTGTCATGTGTCAAGGGCATCCAGCACTGCCTCGCAAACATATCACCCTTATATCAGCTGCTCAATCAAAACCACTGCAAACCCAACGCCAGTACCCGATGATTGCCCACTCCACCAACACCAACTAGTAAGCGGTTCAGTTGTTAAACGCATCGGCTCTGTGATACGGCGTGACACACCTCTCCGCGCTGTACGTGAGGCCAGCCAGGAGTATGTAGTGCATGGCCTGGTCGTCCGGCAATCCACGCCGGCGGCACACCGCCCGTAGGCTACCAAGCGCATTGTCGACGTGCCGACATACGCTAGGGCAGCGGCTTTGAGTGACTGCTGTCTTGTCAGTTGGCTGTTGCAAATACTCCAGCAGCGCCAGCAGCAGCCTCCCGACCGCCTGTCTGACTTCATTCTTGTCTCCGAGCTTGACGCATACGCGAAGGGTAGCGTCAAGGGCAACCTCGTCCGCAGATAGTTCCCGTGCCGCCGCCTGACCACAATCGCCAACAGAATCAGTCAATCCGCGCTCGCATTCACCAGGGAGTGCCTAAGGGTAGGAGAGACTTGCCTGCAGGAGGCCCAAACCAAACACAAGTCGTGCGCCCACTGTTGTGAGCAATTCTCGGGGTGCTGATGGCAAGTCGATTGCTGGGGCAGCAGGAAAATTTCGTTTGGCGACCAGAGCCTCCAGCGTCGTTGTCATTGCGGACAGCGCTGCCTTGCGGACCTGCGGCCACAATGAAGGCTGCTCTCAGTCTCTACGTACTTTCCTCCAGTGCATCTCCAGCGTGCCCTTACCAAACGAGAGGTACGTGGCATTGACACACTGACAGGCCAAACATGGTGAGGTGCTCCATTGTAAACAGTCTAGCAATGTCCACACAAACTCCCACACCCTAAGCGTCGATACAAACGGTAACATCAAAGGTCAAGTGTTAAAATACCTCAAGTCGGGCATGGCGCATCAGCAATAGCGCCGGCTGAGCGCCCTCTGCCAACAGCTCCGCCCGTTGATGCTGCCAATGCATTGCCACGGTCTCCCCGCCAGTCCCACCCTCTCCCAAAGCCATCTCCAGGCTTTCATCGGTCAGCTTTGCAGTCACATCTGATGCGCCCTTCGCAGCTGCTGCCTCCAGTCGAGCCTATGCATTCAGCAATGCGGCCCTGAGCTCCCCCACTCAGACTGCACTAATATGTTTAACACTAACGCGGGGCAAGTCGCAAAGGGGGAGATCCGATGGCTTACCTTTTGGGTCCGCAGCGTGAGGAGAGGTAATAGCATACGCGCACAGGTGGCACCAGCACGACCCATGCCACATGTTACGTCGTTATTAAACTGCTCTAGTACCTTGGGTAGCCTGCATTGTGAGAGTGGGTGGGACGATCAGTATAAGAATACTTGAACAGCAATTCAGACGGGGCGCGGAGGGTGGTATACACCGAATTTCGGAATCCGGAAAGGGTGAAGGGACGCAGGGACGCAAAGTAATTGCAATTGCAGTGACTGTCAGTGGGCGCATTCCGTCTAGTACGACGTTGTCTGCAATTGTTAGTCACGGCCGATGCAATCAATACTGGAAGTACCATTGTTAGAGACAACTTATGAAGGAAGGAACTTATACCCAATGACGTTTGAACGGACTACAAAGGTGGGCCTGTTCACTTTTGTATATCCAGCGTCTCAGTATCCACGCCGCCCCCCAAAAGAGAGGCAGTTGACCTCCAGTTGGGTATGTCTCCCCCTACTCCCGCCACTGCCCCACCGATGTCCCTTTCTGCCACTTCTGCTGCAACGCATGCGAGCGCGGCCAGTGCGGAGCAACACTGTGCCACAAGCGCCTCGCATCCACGCCGGCTGGCAGGACCTCTTGGAAGACCTGCACCGGCAAATATGGCAACGCATGCTGTTGCATTGTTCATTTGCTCCTGGCAGAAAACGCAGCAGTGCACTGTCGCGCACTAAATGAGCCGTCCAGCCACTCACCGCCGGCCCCAGGATCCTCAACCTCCCAAAAACTTTTCACACCGTTCCGCAGGCAGCTGCCTAGCCGAATGAGCAGCGTTCCAGCTTGAGCGCCCAAAGCAACTGCCCCCGCCCCAGCGACCACACCCGCAAAGCAATTGGTAAGTGCGAGCAGCCGCCCGCGGTGCACCCACTGCACCTCTACCTCCTCCTCTGCTGTCTTTGCTGCCAGTGCCTCCATGTCGCTTAGCACCTGGACGGAAGAAGGGGTGAGATGAGAATACAATACCCGCGGCAGAGATACATCGACAAGGAGATACGTTTAGCATGAGAGGGGCACCGCACCTTGCCAAGCAGGGCCGTTGTGAATGCAGGCCGCTCTTGCCACACCTTGCGGAAGGCAAGGAAACAGCGGGAAAACAGCGGGCGGTAAGCTGGCGGCAAGCTGGGGTCCAGGCTCCAGCCCAGCAGGAGGTCGATAATGTCCTGAAAGCTCGTGCCCATGGAAGCTGGCGAGCAGCGCAGCGCCACCTATTGCAGAGCAAACGCCAGCAGATAAAAAGGGAGTTCAGAATGAACAAGAGTGGCATTCGAACGTAATGCAAGAATGAGTAAATGAAATGCACACTAAGGCCTGAGCCCGCTTGTCCTCTCCTGTTAACACTTGTATTATGCCAATAGTGGAGAACTATGGCACTTCAGCTATGATGGGAGTCGTTGTCAAGTGTAAACGATTGCGTGTGTGTGTGTGTGTGTGTGTGTGTGTGTGTGTGTGTGTGTGTGTGTGTGTGTGTGTGTGTGTGTGTGTGTGTGTGTGCGTGTGTGTGTGTGTATGTGTTTGTGTGTGTGTGTATGTATGTGTGGTGGAAATGAGGAGGTTGGTGTGGATTGTGTGTTAGGGATGAGTAAGTGGGTGAGTGGGTGGAGGTGGGGGTGCTTGTGGTTGGGTGCGTGTGTGTGTGTGTGTGGGGGGGGGGGGGGGGGGGGGGGGGGGTACATGGGTGTGTGTGTGTGTGTGTGCGTGTTTCGCGTGTGTGTGTGTGTGTGTGTGTGTGTGTGTGTGTGTGTGCATGAGTGTGTGCATGAGTGTGTGTATGTGCACGTGCGTGTGATATGTGTGTGTGCGTGTGTGCGTGTGCAAATGTGTGTGCGTGTGTTTAGAGCTTTGAGAAGGGGGGGGGGGGCGGGGGGAGTTATGCAGCACCTGCTCAAGGAGTTCAAGAACATGTGAAACACGCTCGAGGGGCGTGGAGTCATCCTCCAGAAGGCGTTGGACTAACTGACCATGACGTGAAGTCGTGGACTAATTTAGTACCTCTCGACTTCCCGACTGTCCGCCAGTGAGGTAACGCAACACAAGGGTGGAAGGCGCAGGATAGGGACAGGGAAGTGCGCTACCTGAACCAGCAGGCCGAGTTCCTCCTGACAGGGGCTGACCGGTAGTTGGCGGAGACGCTCTGTGTGCGCTTGCAGTGCGCAGCTCTCTGCTGCCCAGTCCATCGTTTTACAGGGCGTCGTCGACTCGTCGTAGGCCGAGCTAACGAGGACTGTCGGACTTGTTGACTTCCCGCATGGGCAGCCCCAAGTTGATCAACTTTTGCTTCTGCGCTAGCAATTCTTCAGCATCCGACCACAAGAAAAGTGAAATGGTTTCAGCGGGTTATCCCGGCGAACAATGGCCGGACTGACTGCTGTGTGCGATCGCTGCTGTCTTTCTTTCTTTTCTTTTTTTCTTTTTTGCGCCCCCGCGGGATATGGGACTGGCAGAGAACCCGCACCGGCACCCTCTACAGGCGGTGTTTTGCAAGCATGATGATCGAAACAAACCTCAACTCATCATCGATCATGCTCCCGGGTAGGCAACGCTCGTGTGAGTGCATTACGTACCATTGTACGAGAACCGTACCGTACTGCGCTAACCCCACACGAGGCCAGCGTTGGAGTTTCACCAACTAACACCTTCCAGTGACATGCAAACAAACATGAATGCATTCCCGGCACTGACCATGAAAGGTCTGCCCTACCCGTCCGGGCGTCGACCCATTCGAGAAATGCGAGAAGGACCAAGGCCCATCTCACGGAGCAAAACATTTCGGGAGTGCGATACATGAACTACAAAGAAAGCAATATGAGGGAGGGCTTGGCGCCATAACTGGAAAAACCTCCCATTTCCTGTAAATGGGTGGCGCCATGAAGGGAAGCATGGGGGGCACCGCCTAGAAGTAACTAAGTAAGGCATTTATATCTTCGGGGGATGTAGCAAAACGACGCACAAAACCATTAAACTCTGGGGCTAGCGCCCCAAAATTACGACGGTGGTATTCCCAACGTAGGCATTCAAGCAAAATATGTTTTATAGATTCAATAACATCCCCGCCGCATGCAGGACAATGATGGAGAAAACGTTCATGCATGGCATGAATGCGGGGAAGACGACGGGCTGTGGGAAGTACACGCGTACGAAATTGAATCATATAATGTGTAACCTTGCAACGGCCCCCGCGGGAATGCCCGTGCCGTATTGTGGCAATGGGTTCCCAACATATAAGGCATGGGAATAAATACTCCATGTATTAGTACATGCCGACGATGATGTCTCGAATCGACCCCATACCACTGCTTTAACTAGGTTAGGGGCTTTTAGGGTTAAAACCCTAAAAACCCATGTTGCCTCTCTTATGCCCTAAGGATGCAAAGTACCGTACCAAGGCAGGTACAGTCAGGCAGCCATCACCTATCATGAGTGCTAGCTTTCTTATTGGTACATGTAGGGATAGTTTATAAAAAGTATGATAAGTAAGGTAAGAATATTCCTTTTTTTGCTACTTGTCAAGATATTCGGAAAAAATAAGTGGTCCTTAGAGGTAAACCCGAGGCTTGTTATGAAATACGCAATTTCATTTCTTTTTTATGGTCAGATTGTTTTAAACCTAGAGGCTTGCATGTCCAGCTCCCATGTGTACGGGACAGTGGCCCACGAGGTTATTGTTACCGTTGATAACAGCGCGACGTGCCTCAAGGACAACCCTACTTGTAATGACGGTAGGACGCAACCAATGACCAAATGACATTCCAACGGTCATCTTTAGCTAGCCCTCGCCTCATAAGCGAGAACTAGCTAAGAGCATGGCACTCTCTCCTTTCGCGCTCAACCAATCTAGGCTTCGCGCGAACGCAACCTCGACTCTAGTAGTCAAGGTGTGAGTTTTACCATCGTCCTATGAGCACTCGAGCGTCACGCCACACTTCACCTCGTTCAGCTACGTTGCCACGCATCATGCAGCCAAGGCAGTTTGCGTCCGTCCCGGTTGCCGACGCTCACGCTACTTTGATCGAGCAATGCACAGCCGGACAGATTCGTACGGCCGTGTCGACTTTGGAACATCGGATCAATGAGCACTTTTTTGGCGGTAAACGTTGCCTTGCTCGCACGGCTCTAAACACCAACAACCGCACCTCATACTGCAAATCAACAACAGTCCATTCCCCTCGACGCGACACCAACGACGGAGGGTGGTAAGGCGGCCCCATAGCCACTATCGACTTGCTTGACGACGAACCCTAACCGACCGCGTCCGAGTTCGTCGACTTCACCTACTACGGCGAAGTCATCCTTGCCGGGCTCGAACGTCCCCCACGCGACTGAGATGAATATCGTCTCTGGACTCTAACGAACGACACCGCCCGTGCCCTCAGCGACAAAAAGACGCAAGCCGTCTACGACGAGTACCTCCACATCGGTTGGTATGCCTTCTTCGACAGCTGCGCCAACGCGGCAAATAGCGAGGGCTTGGACGTGCCGTCGAACGGCCAGCCTCTATCGCCAGAGCAAGCAACGGTGGTTGCCCTTGTCATAGCGGGTAGTCGCACCCACACGGCGACGGAGGAGGCCGCCATTACTCGATTGGGCTTCATCCGCCTCACCAAGAGCGGACAAGCGAGCTCAGATGCGGACCGCGTCTTCGCCGAGTTGGCGCACGAACGTTTCTGTCGCCCACGATCTACCGCGATCTCCGGCCCAATGGACGCGCTACGCCAAGCTTTCGTCGACCGCACGCTTGACGTCAGCTTACACGCCGCTTGCAAAGCGGCCGCTGGCGTAGCATTCGCCAGAGTCACTCCCGACAAGCCTTCCGGACGAGATGCCAAAGCCCGCAAAGCGGCTGCCGACAAACGCAAGGCAACAACTGCGGCAGCAGCAGCCACACGCGTCCCTCCGGCCGACAAGACTGTTGACGCACCGCGGCCACCACAAAAGAAATGATGGTGTGGCCCGCCGCGCTGATCCATGCTCCCCCTCATCTCCCTTCATGCGACATCGCGCGCAAAGAAGATGGCGGGAGTGGGAACGAATAGGCGCGAGCGGCCAAGTCATACATTGGACCCGCCATGGAGTCCGCGCCAAGTTCAAGCGGGGCGCCCACGCCCGTTCAACCACGGCATCTCTGTGCAAGACGCTACACCATCACAACTCGGATTCCTAAACACATAGCTCCCACGTTTCGAGGCATGCGAGGCGTGGGAGCGCTCTCATAACACGCGCTACATGTCCCGCATGTTTCTCGTCACCAAGCCCGGTCACAACCAGTGGCGGTGATTATCGACATCCGCGAACTCAACCGCTATTGTTCCGAGTTCAACATGTCATGCGAGACCGTAGAGCACTTGTGCCACATGTCCCGTCCGGGCGACTACTTCGTCTCCCTCGACCTCACCGACTGGTACTACACCCCTGGCATGCGGGAGGAAAACCGCTACTACTTCACGGTCAACTACCGCGGCACCCTTTGGCGCCTCGCGTGCTTCCCGATGGGCTTGTCATGCTCTGCCTACTACTTTTGCAAGCTCACACATGTGTTCATGAGCTACCTCCGCCGCCCCCCTCCACCTACCCCAGCGGCAGCTCCAAAAACAAGACGCCCGTCCAAGCGTTTCCTCCGCAACGCCCGGTGGCGCGACAACCGTCTCCTACCTTACATGGACGACCTCATGTTCCTCACCGACTCATACATCGCCGCCCTCCTCCTACGACAACCCGTCGAATCCCTGCTCGAGCAACTCGGCCTCTTACGCAACCCCAAGAAGGGCGTTTGGACGCCTACCAAAGTCGGCGACCACTTAGGCTTAACCGTCGACCTTAATAAGCACGGCGAGTTCCGCGCCCCACCCGACAAGCTCCGCCAACTCACCCATCAAGCATCCTTCTTACTCGGCCGAGCGGCCTCGAACGCTCGTTGGCTACCAGCGCGACAGCTAGCAACATTCGCGGGCAAAGCACAATTCCTCTGCCTCGCCATCGCACCCGCGCTTTTCTTTTTGCGCGAATTTCACAACGTGCTCGCCAAACGACGTGGCTGGGTGACGCGGCCGCCTAACGCATCAACTACGGGGAGACCTCGAGTGGTGGCGCACATTTCTCACCCAAAACAAGGGAAGGTCCATCCACAAGCCGATCGAGACCGCCTACCTCCATGCTCAAGCGACTACGGGTGGGGCGCCGTTATTAAAGACAACCCCGACTACCAAGCCCGCGGTTTCTGGGACGCGCGAGACTGCCAACATCACATCACTTGGAAGGAACTCCGAGCCGTTCGACACGCGATCGAATCGTTCCTCCCCCAGCTACGAGGTCGCAACGTCCTCCTCCCTGAGGACAACAATCCCGTGGTCGCTACCCTCACCAAGCTCACAACACGGTCACCCGTTATCATGACCAAGCTACGACGCATGTGGTACATGCTCGACACCAACGACATTCGCATCCGACCCCACTACATCCGTTCGGCAGCGAATCTATGTGTAGATACCCTCAATCGCGAACTGGACATCGAGGACAGGCAACTGAACCCGCGAATATTTTTACACATGCATGACCGGTGGGGCCCTCTCACGATCGACAGCTTCGCGTCTATGCGCAACACTTAGCATCCGCGTTTCAACGCCAAATGGCGCGACCCTCACTGCGAAGACGTCGACTCCCTACACCTCCGACGCGGCATGGCGCCGCGAAAACAACTATATTGCAACCCTTCATGGACCGCGCGCTACCAACCCTCGCCGCCAAACAGCGCCAATCAGGCGCAAGTGCTACCGTCGTGGCCCCATGTTTGCCCAACAAACCGTGGTATCAAGACCTCTACCGGCGCAGCCAATACTCTGCATTTCCCTCCCTCACGCGACTTATTCTTCCACGACGGAGATGATTAAGATAGAGGCATAGAGAGGATGAGGTGCTGCTTTGGTTAGGCTAAGTTGGCAACCTTAGACTAGTAGCAGAACCTAATGTGGATCTAATTGTACAACGTAGAGAGAATTAGTAATATTGTCTTAGGAACAAGGTTTCTTAAAGTCTTAGTGTGGCGTAACTCTTGTCTACACCGGTCAGGGTCTCTCCCATGGCCAACAAGTCCCCGTCTTTAGATATCCACGCCTTAGGTGTTCTTTAGAACATGTAGCTTATGCAAAAAGGCCAGCTAAACCACACTATTACTAGCGATACAAATTATTTGAGATAATTGTACCGTCTTATTAAATCTTATCGCACAAGCTCATAGAACTATCTAGAAAATAACTGTCTAGACGAAATACTGCTATAGTAACTCGGTATTGTCCGGGAAAATACGGTGATGCAGTGGTACTGCCGTGATGACAATAAAAGAGTCACTGAATATAGCTAAGATGCAAGTACCATTTAGGAGAAACAGATAATGTCAGATGCTAGCACTTAGATAAATGGGCGAGGATATAACTCTCTCCCCTCCTTAAGCACCGGCGTCCTCGTTGTGCAAGACTCAAGATCTTGGCACAGTCGGTGTTCCTCCAGGCCAGCGGTTGCGAAATCTGACAAACTCAGGGGTCGCAAAAATATCGCGATAAACATCCGTTCAAAGAAATTCGGAAAAAGATGTTCAATTGGTCGACTCCTCGCATCGGCTCCCAAGTGTCCTCGCTAGGTACATTGAAAGGTGCCGCCCAACGAACTTTGAACAAAAGTCCATTGCCGTTAGAGTTGAAGGCCACGTCGAGAAGTTAGTCGACCTCAAATCGCTTCGCATCGTGCACAATCGGAATCCGCTGCGCACTATCGGCATGTTCTGTGTTTGAATTCTTTTTTCCAGTAGATTGGCGTGTACATCATGATGAATCCGTACTCCAGGGGGTAGCTTAAGCCGAAACGCAACCGGGGAAACTTCCTCCGTAATGCGAAACGGGCCAATGTAGCGGTCGCGCAGTTTAGAATATGCATGTTGTATAAATCGTAGATTTGCCGCCTTGAGCTTAACTTTGTCGCCAACTGTAAAAGGTAATGGTAATTTGTGCCGACTTGCATATTCTTGCATATGCGCTTGGGCAGCTTTGACGCAGTCGTGGGCAAATCTGTGCATCTCGACCAGAATCTTCACTTGCTCCGGTAAAGTACGGTTGGGCTCGTTGTCTTCAAATGCAGCCGTCGTTGGAGATGTCGGCTCGAGTCTCAGTGTTGCTTTAAATGGAGACATAGTCGTCGACGTAGAAACCGCGTCGTTGATCGCAAACTCCACGTTGGTAAGGTGTTCAACCCAGTCGTCGTGCAAGGGGTGCACGTAGCAACGTATGACTTGCTCCCATGTCTTATTCACTAGTTCGGTTTGGCCATCTGTCTGGGGATGGTAGCTCGTCGAAATACTAAGCTTGGTGCCAACAGCCCTAAATAAGGTTTGCCATAAGTCGCTCATAAACCGGGGATCTCGATCGGATATCAATTTCCGTGGTAGACCAAAATGCCGGAATACAGCGCGGTGCATAACCTTCGCTAATTGCTCCGCTATAATCGTTTTTGTAATCGGCTCGACAATCGTCCGTTTCGTAAGCATACAAACGAATAGCACCACAACATCATACCCATCGCACTCGGGAAGGTCCGTAATCAAATCAAGCGATACGTGTTCGAAGGGCCTAGTAGGTACCTCGTGGGACTAAAGTAGTCCATAGGGCTTGTGTCGCGCTGCCTTGTTACGTTGGTAGGTGACACAGTTGCGTACATAGTGTTGCACTGTCCGCTTCATATTAGGCCACCAAAACGTTCGGGTCACTGTTGCAAGTAGTCGAATAATACCAAGATGTCCCGCGGTCGGTGCGTCGTATAGTTCGTACAATACTCTCGATCGCAATATAGAAACGTCCGGAACATATAGTCTTGTCCCGTAGGCGTACAAGAGTCCATTTGATTGACGTACCAGCCAGGTAGGCAAAGACTTCCGGGTAAGCATGTATTTATCCGAGTCGTTAGTGCTTTTGACTTCCGCATGAAGTCCATAATAAACATGTAACAGGGATTCCACGGAAAAAAATTGCGCGTGTAACTCGCATTTTGCTGCATCGTTGGTCCAATCGCGTAACAATTGCAGTTGTTGTAATGCGTCCTTCAAGTAAGGTCGGCGAGACAGAGCATGTGCATGGTTGACTGCTCCCTTCTTGTACACGGTGTCCATTTGTCGTTGATAAGGCGCTAAAACTTGTAGCCATCGCACCTGTCGAGTAGACAAATCGCGCTGCCGAAAGAAGTGTCGCAACGTGTCGTGGTCCGTAATAACCGTAAATCCCGCCGCGCCATCTAAATAGCAACGGAATTTCAGTAGAGCGTCGCGTACTGCCACTAGCTCTTGTTCGTGGACAAGATGGTGTACCTCATGCTTGTTCATCTTTCGAGCATGATACGCAACATGTTGTAGTCCGATACCTTGGTCTTGTAACAACACCGCTCTCAGTGCAAGTCTAGAAGCATCCGTGTACAAGGTATACCTTGCATTAGGAGATGTCTCAAGAATTACCATGACTAGTGCACGTACCATCGCGTCTTTAATTTGCTCGAATGCTGACTAGGCTTGAGGAATCCGGTGTCTTCTTGGTCAAATCCGTTAATGGGGTTGCTAGGGTTGCGAATTGGTTGGTAAACTTCCGGCAATATCCAGCAAGTGCCAAAAGTCCTCGTACTTCTGTCAAAGATTTCGGCCGGGGCCGATATTGTACAACCTCCACTTTGTTGGGGCCCATTCGGATATGTCCAGCTTCCACCACATTTTCCAGTGGACGCTCGATCGTCCGAAGTAACAATTGGAGAGTTTGATATGCAATTGGTGTCGTTGCGGCTCTCGTAAGACGAGTCGAATATACTCGAGGTGTTCATCGGTCATCTGACATTAGATCAACACGTCGTCGAGATATACCATGCAGAATTTGCCAAGATACGGGGCTAGAACTTGATTCATCATCGCTTGGAATCTAGCTGGGGTGTTGCTGAGTGCAAAGGGTAGAACGAAATACTCGATCAATCCGTAATGAGTTCGGAATGCTGTCTTATGTATGTCGCGCTCTTTAACTCGAACTTGGTGATAGCCCTTATACATGTCCAGCGTATTGAAATAATGAGCCCCATATAGCGAGTCGAGTAATTCATCGATCCCGGGTAACGGTGTACAATATTTCCTCGTAAGGTCGTTGAGTTTCCGATAGTCTACGCACATGCGCATGGTACCATCCTTCTTGCGTACAAATAAAGTCGGGGCACCGTACGGAGATTTAGACGGACGAATCCAGCCTCTTGCGAGTAAATCTTGCAACTATGCCTAACCTCTCGGAGTTCTGCCAGCAACATACGGTATGTTCGCTCCTTAGGTGGTTCATCGCACTCCATGCTAATCTCGAAGTCACACTCGCGTGTTGGTGGTAGACCGTCCGGCTCCTTAATGATGTCCGTAAACTCATTCAGGGAATCTCGCAACGAAGTCGTCCACTTGGCTTGTTGGTCGGTATTGATGTCATCGACCGCGTCCTGTACTTCTCGTAGTCCAATCACGAAGAGGTCCGTTGGTTGTTGTCTAAGCAGCTTTGCCATCGCATCCGCATGCAAGTGATGTATTGCCATTGGTACGGTGCACTCGTCGCCAGACACCAAAGCTTCGCAAGCAAATTTACGGTCGCGGATCGTTTTAGTAGACCAATATATATCCGGGTTGACGGCTCGTAAACAAGGTTGACAAAGGATTATGTCGAATTTATCCAGTTCTATGATAATTGCGTCCAAACGTATGTCCATGCTCCCTACTATAAGCACTTCATTCCGTAGTCGCCGGCGAGTCGTAGTTGTACTCCCATATGTCAATCTAATAAGGTATTTCTCTCCAGAAACCGTCGGATTGTGATTCCCGTACCCACTCAGCCCTTGCAGAAATTTTTCAAAGCGCCAAAATCCACCAAAATACGGCATCGATGCCCGCGTAAGGTGCCTTCCAACACAAAAAGACTTGTCCCATATTGAGTTGTAGATGCGTGTAGCATCGCAAGAACATTGTCCTTTATTCGGACGTTCTTGTTCATCCACCCGTCGACCGGTTTTCCAAAAGTCTCGTAACGAAGAGGGAAGTGCTCATCTCCGCGAATAAGGTAACTTGCACGCCGCGCCGAAATTGATTTTTCCCATGTACCTCATACTGCCCGAGAAGTTGACGTAGCGTTCGGTATCGATCCGGGTCGAACGCGAGAGATATACACGTAGCGCACATTCTTTCCGGAAGACTCCGTTCCTAGATGGCATAAATTTGTTTCGCTCATCTTAAATCCAACTGTCTCCGTAAGAGTTCGCGCGGTTGTGCGTTCCGGGGTCGCGTCCTCAATCTCATGTTTGCCATCAAGAAACTAGACCATGCAAGTGCCCTCTTTCGTCAATAGCACTCGTCGGCCATCGGTAACAAGAGTCGTCGAGTGAGTCCACTAGGTTTTCAGAGGGTTTTGTAGGTTCTAGGGCAGAAATCGAACTCGATCGGTGTCATCGACGTAAAGTTGCGTCGTCCATCTTGTTGGTCCAACATCTTGCCTTTTCCCGTCTATTCCATCGTTCGTAGGACAGGTAAACACATGTCTCATGGTTGCCATCTCGTCGACAAGTCGGAAAGTTCGCAACATCTTGAACCATGGTTTTGTCTTCTATTTCGGAACCAGTGGAGCCGCTCTTATGTGTGGATGAAACAGCTTGCTCAGCAAATAGTGGCCCCTAAAATCTTTTAATTCGTTTAATGGCTCATTTAGCCAAGTTCTCCGGTACTTCTTTAGATCTCTCTCCTGAAATGGGCGCGCCGGACCGTAAAAATCCTCCGCCACTTGAGAACTAAGGCCGTCATTATCGCTAGGCCCATCTAAGTCGAAAGGCCCATAGGCCAAAGAGTACTTTAGAAAATACTTCCTATTCATCATCTTGTCGCTAAAGTCCTTGCTCCTAAAGATTGGCCTCAATGTCGTTTGAGGTAACGGGTTTCGTACTTCGTGTGTCTTGGTCTCATCCCGAGTCGCTGTAGGAGACGAAACCTCACCTTAGAGCTTGTCGCGCTCTGCCGACTCATATCTCACTTTCCCGGCCGGGGTTTCCTCATTCTCTCGTTCTTCTTGTATGGGCAGTCGATAGCGATGTGTCCCTTCTTGTGGCAAATGAAGCGCTTGCCATCCTTCTTGAATCTGTCGACCTCCTCTTGAGTAAGGTGTTGAATCTCGTACAACTCCCGCGGTTTTTCATCGGTTGCACCGTGCAAATCTTCCTCCGACTCATTGTCGACCTCCTCCGCTGCCTCCGAAAAGTCGCTATCGTCCTCGATGACGTTCAACCGGCCTGTCGAGCGTTGGGTCGTCTCAATCTTGGTCTTTTTTGCCTCCGCTCGCAGGGCTGCTTGAATCGCCTCGTGTAGGGTCTTAGGGTCTTTTGCCTTCGCCGGCCGCCAATAAAATAAAATGAAAATTTTTACAACAATACCAGTAAAAGTGTGTTCGATTTTACCTAACGAAGAGCATGTCGCCGATGCCGTTCGCGAATTGTTCGAGGAAACTGGCCCTACCCTGACCGTCGACGATCTTAATATGTTAAGTAACAATCCTATTCGAGTACCGTTACCTAAAGGGAAGCGTCAGCTCGTTTATGTCTTCTCGGCATTTGTTCCGGTACCTTACGTGACATCTAACTTACGAGCCCCATCTAAGGTCGAGGAAGTTGTTTGAGCCCAATCGACCATTAATCTTTGTGGTACTTACGTCGTGAAAGAATCGATTGACATTGACGGTCTTTCACTTACGCCGTCTAAGATTGGATTACTTCATGTTGCTCAACGTAAGTTTGAGTTACTTCACTTTGGTTACGTGGCTGAATGGGAGGCCTTCTGAGGCGATGTTATTTTGTAAGGAGTTGTTCGCTCAAGATGACACGTCGTTACCAAGGCAACTCCTTTGTGTGGAAGGTGGGGGTTCTTCTCGGACCGTGACACGCCTACATACAATGATCGGACTCACCGGGTATCGAACCCGCGACCTTCTACGTATTAGGCGTGCGCTTTACCGGCTCACCGAAAAAGCATAGTTGACATGTGTGGCCACATACCACATATGTACCAAACTACGACACTACCACGCATGGATGGCACCATCGGCGGATAATGATGATACTATCAACGATGTGCTGATCCCCAACCTTAGCTTAAACACTTGGTGGCTTAACCGTAAGCAACACGCAATCATTCGAGACTCTTTCGACTCTTTGGTGGCTTAGATTCGTAGGGCGTCCTTGCTGCCTAACATCCGGGATGACGCAATGACGCCATGCTCGGACTTACGCAAGGAAATCTGAGTTACGCCGACAACACCCAATTGTTCAACGACTTTTTACGAAGGTCCCGACAACCTCTTACGGATGACCTTTCGTGCGTTCGCTTCATCAATGGACTAGCTAATTCTCAACTCTAGACTCAGGTCAAGTCCCATCGTTCTCAGCAAAAGGGTTACATCCTGCCCTTGGTGGAGTTGCAAAATCTCCTAAATGGCCTCGTGACTGATTCGCCACATTTGGGTTGTGCTAGGCCAGCACCAACATATAACAACCATAAAGGAGGACAACCTACTAGGAAGCAAAATAACGAGGATCCAATGGTCGAGGCATCTAAACGTTGGCAACTAAGCGAAGGATCAGGGTTTGGTCGAGGTAATGGTCGCGGAGGTGGACGTGGAGGCCGTGGCCGATCTTCTCCTGACAGTGGCTGAATTGACTTCATCGCCATCGCTAGAGCTTTTACCCCACACGAGCGGAAACGACACACGGAGGAGGAACTTTGCTTCAAGTGCCACAAGAAGGAACACCGTGTCTTCCAATGCCCGGAGCCGAAGGGCAAGGAGGCGGTCGACGCACCAACCAAGCAAAAATGATGGTGGCATGGCCGTTGATCACATGAGCTAGAGCACATGACTACATCTACTTGTCGGCCTGATATATTGTTAGCCATAGAGGCGGTCGAGTCATACTCGACACCTCCATTGAGTACACTTTTGACACTTGCGAAGTAAATAGCATGTCGTCGTCGTCAGATCAAGCACCGAGACAATCGTATATTTGTAACAACCATACGTTAAATTAATTGGAAGCTGGTTGACTATGTTTTCGAACCTATGCACGCACGACTTGACTTCACCTTGGAAAGTTGTGTTGATACTGAGGGTCTTAGCACGCACGGTGACTTACCTCACGGTTCGCCGAGTGATTTTGTCATGGTGAGAGTTTTGAGTGGGGAACGAGTATATATTCATCAATCCAACATGGGAGTGGGTGGGACACATCGGTCGTCATTTCGATAGCTGTTGGCGTACAACTCCGACATCTACGATGGATGTGCTTGTTCTTCTTAAGTGGGCTACGTTCAACGAGCTCACTCGACACTAGAAACTCTACCAAGAATTCCTAGCGAGGACGCCGCTCTTTACTCGCGAGTCGCTAGACGATCCGACCCATTAGGAGGGGGTTGCCCCAAATCCATGGCATGTTTAGCTGTGGTTAGTCGACGCTAGTAATACTTTTTGACGATTCAGCCCCGACTAGATATCCCGATGATGAAGCCACTTCGGTACTTGTACCACCAAAGGACCAAGTGGAGTCCATCGTTGCCTTCAAACAATTTCCCCGGAAGCTACTGCCATGTTGACGGACCCCACCGAAGCTCGCCCGCTGATTCGAACCGAGCTGAACGTGAAAACTCCAAATGGCAGACAACAAATGTCTAGATTAGTCGACTGCGTTGCGACTCTTGTCTTCGTGTCAAAAGACTTCGTAAGACCTTTCTCCTATGTCGACTTGCAAGTCCAAGATCAAGACTCCAATTCGTCTCGCGAATGAACAACGTGTGACGTCTTCAAAAGTCTGTGACATCGCATTTGAGCTAGCTCGTCACGAATTTCAACGGAATTCTTACGTCTTACGTGATTTACGCGTTGCTGATGTGGTGCTCGGTTCACCGTAGATGGACGACCAACAAGCCTCTTTACAGTTCAGGACGACGCGTGATTTTACCTTGATGGACGGAAGCAGAGTGGAGACTCAGATCGAGGATCGACTACATGGGTGTCTTATAATGTCTTCCGGCAAGATTCAAGCGCTCATGCGCAAGACGCGCCGCAACATGGGACGTATAGCTGAGCTGCACGTGATTGACATCTCGTCATTGGCGGGACAACCAACGGAATTTCACACTAGAAGAGAGCATACTGCATAACAACGTGAATACTTCCGGTCGTTACTTTACGATGACTTCCCGGAGTTACTGTGTCCACTAAATTCACCACATGTAATCTGACACTAGGATCATCCCATCGACACATCATGCCCGATGAAGCGTGAGCGTCTTAACAAACTGTCACTTGCGGAGCGCGCTGAGCTTAACCGACAGCTCAAAGACGCAATGGAGGCTGGGTTGACTTGCCCGAGTCCCAGTGAGCTCGGCTCGCCAATCTTTTTTGTGCGAAAGGCTGATGGCTAACTTCAACTCTGCATTGACTACCGTTGTCTTAGCAAGGTTAGGCGTGAGGACGCTTACCCACTTCCACGCGTGGACGACACTCTCGATGAGCTTAAGGGCGCGAATGTTTGCACTCATCTCGATCTCACGTCTAGCTTCTCACAAGTTCGCGTACGTGACGAGGACGTCCACAAGACTGCGTTTCAGACACGTCATGGTCTAATTGAGTGGGTCTTCATGCCGTGCGGACTGTGGAATGCGCCATCTACTTTTCACTCATCTAGACTTTCCGTCTGGTTTCTGGTAAGTTCGAGTACGTGACGAGGAGGTCCGCAAGGCTGCGTTTCAGACACCTAATGGTTTCATGGAGTGGGTCGCCATGCCGTTCGGACTGTGCAATGCGCAAACCACTTCTCTGCGGATGATGAATGATGACATCATGTGCGACTTTTTACACAATTTCGCAGCCGTCTACCTCGACGACGTATGCGTCTACAATCGCACTTTTGAGGAACACATGGAAAACATGCGACTTACTTTATAATTTTTTAAAGAGGAGGGCTTGAAGTTGCGCTTAAAAAAGTGCTTCATCGGTCTTCGAGAGATGGAGTACTTGGGCTATATTGTGTTTGCTTGTAAAGTTTCAGATTCGACGGAGAAAGTCGAGGCCGTTGCAGACTGGCCGGTGCCTACGACGCAGAAGGAGGCTTGTAGTTCCGTGCAATTCTGCGACTTCTACATCAAGTGCATCCATAATTTTTAGCGACCTTGCGGCACCAGTGACGGACTTGCTGCGGAAGTCCCAACCACATCAGGTTACGCTGACGTTTGCGTGTTTGGAAGCCTTTGAGATTCTCAAGCTACGGCTCATTTCCATGCCATGCATGATCCTTCCGGAGATTAGCTCGGACGCGATGTTCACCGTAGCTACGGATGCTTCGACAGTGGGGATTGTATTGAAATTGAAATTGTTCACAACAATACCAACAAACTAGACCGCCTTCTGTCTCTCGGGCCACTGTACTTAGCCATTAAGGACTTATTAGCAATGTGGGGCCGGGTCTCTTTGACCAGGTACACCTATCGACACACCTAGCTTCACTGTGTGTCGACGTTCCTCGGGAGTTAAAAAAACTGTAAGCAATCACAGCAATTGCCACAGCCCCCTCCCCCCCTCCCCCTCAGCAGTAACAGCGTAATAATTTTGTAATAAAGAAAAATATATCTAATGATACATCCACTTGTCAAGAAATGCAAAACAAAACTGTTGCTCGACCTTCACGATGCACGGCCCGCTCCCGCCGAACCGGTCGGCGTTCGGGAGGGACGACGGGCAAGCCTAATCTAGCTCCCGCGTGACTTCGGTCTTGCCGAAGATAGGAGGGGAAAGGCTGGCAAAAGCCCCTCCTCGCGCGGTCGCTCGTCGATCCCGCCGCCGCATCCCGTAAGCCCCGTCCCAAGGTCGTTGCCGCGTCTACCAACGCGACGGTCCTCCTTGTCGAGGTGCCCCGTCACCTCGAGGGCAGGTGGGGGGGACCGAGACGCACAGACATGGAAAAAACTGGCGCTCCTGCCTCCGCGCCTGGATTTTCCCCGCTCATTTCCTCGGTTTTTCCTCTGTCTAGTACCCGGGTACCTGTCAGGTAGTCCGGCTTGCGGCCTTACCCCCCCCCCCCCCTCTGATCGCGCGTCCACGTAGCATCCTTTGTTGAGCGGGGGCCTTCGCGCCCACCCGGGCCCACTCTCTATTATAAGGTTGTCGGGGTAGTGGGTGTCGATGAGGGGGGGGGGGGGGGGGGCAAGTTACCATAGTCGGATCCGTCGGGGCCGCGGGTGCACGGAAATTAGTCAACACCCTCCGTACGGGGTTTTCCGGCGGCGCCGACCCAGAGGGTCGTCGTCGCAATATCGTGTCGCTCGCTCCGTCGCGACCGTCCTCCTTACCGCCCAAGCTTACTCCCCCCCCCCGGGAGATGTAGCTTGTTGACGTAGCGGCTCGCTAGTGAGCGCCCTACCCAGGTGCTACTCCCCAACTAGCGCGACGCCGGGTACCGACATTAGTTTAGTTTCCGAAAAGCCCTATGTACATGGCTTTCCGGCGGCGGTTGATCCTGAGGATCGCCGCCGCCTCACGCAGCCGCTCCTCCGCATGTGACCGGCCACCGGCATGTGCCATGTCTTGCCTCACCCCTCGGGAAGGTTCGACTGGCACATGGCTAGTCGACGGCTAGCGAGCGCCCTTTTCTGGCGTTGCTTCCCGGCTGGCCACCACCAACTCCAACATTCGCCTCCCACTGCTGATCCGGCCGTACCCTCCTCGCCATCAAACGCTCATGTAGTACATGCCCCACCCCTTCGAAGTAGGATTGTATTCAGTAGTATCTGATCGCGAAAAGACATATCGGACGGCCGAGCGGGAGGTCTTGGTGCCGGTAGTGCACAGAAATCATTTTTCAAAAAGCCCTATGTACAAGGCTTTCCCGACAACTGCTGAATTTGCGGATCGAGCTGTCGGCCCTCTTAGCCCCCTACCGCGCCAGGCTTGGCACGGCTACGGGGGTTTCCATCGCCCACCACGGGGAGGTGAGGGGATGCCGACGGGCCAGCGAGCGCACCCCCCTCTTGGGCCGCCGCCGCTGCGCCGCCGGCGGGCGCAGTGGGGATTGTAGCAATCATGTTGCAAGACCAAGGTGGAGGACTTCAACCAATTTCTAAATGGGCGCGTAAGCTGAATCCAGTTGAGCATGGCAACACCTACTCTACCTACGATTTGGAAGCTTTGGACGTATACGAAGCGGTAAAGCATTGGAGGTGTTACCTTGAAAGGTACTCTAAGCTCCTTGTCGTAACAAACCACGACACCATGCGACATATGCTAAGGCAGCCGAACAGTAGCTTGAACAAGCGGCAACCACATTGCATGCGCGACTTGCAACCTCTTGTGGGTTCAATGACGCTTGCGTACCGCAAAGGATCCATGAACGAAGTTGATCCGTTAGGTCGCAGACCATATTTCATACCTTGTATAGCAATGGCCACATTTCCATTGTTTTGGGATGGCGAGGTTCCGTCAGATTCAGAATTACGACCGAAGTCCCTGCCGCGGTTAAAGGACACGCAATAAAAATTACTGACTGTGAACGCGTTGCAGTTGAGCTAAGAGTTCGCTGACCTCATTCGCGAGACAAAATCCCAAGGCTAACGGGACGAGGGTGAGTGGACGAAAGACAACATTATTGAAGCCACAGCTCGGTACTTTTGGAGTCTCGATCGCCTTTATGTCCCGCGGAATTCTGAGCTCCGACTGACATTCATCTTTGAGTTGTACGACAGTTCGTCAGCTAGTCACGGAGGAGTCGATGGCACTCTTGCCAAAGCGCTCGACAGATTCTGGTGGAAGCGAATTCGCCAATATGTTAAGACTTTTGTGAGCGTTGTTACGTCGTGTGTCAACGAGCAAAGATTCAACCCCATATGGCTGCGACTCTTCACCCCTTACATGTCCCACCCAAACCGTGGCACACAGTGGCTGCTTAACACACATGCATGTGAGCAATGGCTCTGACAATGAGCTGATTGTGGTCGACCATCTTTGTCAAAGTTGAGGGGGCGATAAGGAATGCTTACACTCGGTGAGTGACACTGCATGTCATCTCACCCTCAGCAAGCGCCTAGCACTTGCCTATCACAGGACACGCACTCACCTTGTGGTGAGCACACGCCAACGTATATTCTGAGCCTTTAGATGATATCTAACGCTCAGCAACTTGCCACCATCAGCAACCTAATCCTCTCTCTATCTGATTGGCTTATCATCTTATAGTGCTGAGTCACAGCCGTACTATCACGATGCTACTTGACCAACATTGCTGTGTAGCAACTTGATTACCACACAAACTATGTCGCGCAACACTCCTCCTTGTTACGCAGGTAATCCCATGATGGCATTGCACAACTTGCCGTGCCTTGCACTCACTAATGGCTTGGTTAGCACATCAGCAAGCATGTTCTCCGTCGCACAATATTGCACCTCGATGTCTCCGCTCTCCACCTTCTCCCGACAGAAGTGGTACCTCACGCCCATGTGCTTGATGCGTCCGGTCGTCATGTTATTCTTGCTGAGTGCAATACAACTCTGATCGTCCTCGTGAATTGTTATGGGGGACCCGGAGTCTTGGTGAAACTCATGGAGCAGTTGCTTCAAAAACATCGCCTCCTGAGTGGCCGCAGTCAGCGCCATATACTCTGCCTCCGCTGTCACCGCCTCCCCCTCACAGGCCTCACTACCAAACAAGCATCCCCCCCCACCACTATACACCCCTCATGGATTCCCCTCCTCTCCCCACACCTCCCTCGCTCACCCCCCACCCTCGCATCCGGCATCTACACCTCCCGCACCACTCACCCCACCCCCACCGCACCCACCAGACACAGAATACCTCACCCCCTCGGACCACCACTACCCCCCCTGCGACGTAACGCGTATCATCTCCAAACACAAGGACACAGAATACGGCCAAACGCAGTACATGGTTGAATGGGCCCCGGAACACCTCGCGGAATGGGACATTCAGTTACAACTCGACGACGGCTTCCGCCTCATCTCCTCCACCCCCACATCGGTATGCCTCCCCACCCCCTCCTCCACCGCTTGCTCCATCTGTCATGACCCACTGCACACAGAACCCACCTCCACCTGCTGCACATGCCCGCACTTTGCCATACACTCCCAATGCCGCCCAGCTCAGGGACCTGCCACATGGCAGTGCGAGTGGTGTGCTCGCGGCCAACAACACGACCTCACCCGCCTCCACGAAGTCCAGTGGGCCCCATGCCTACAACTACACGACACCATCAGTGAGACTCCCTCCGGCCCCACCGCCCTCACCGCATTTAACTCCGGCTTCGTCCCCTCCACGACACCCATTCTCCCAAAACCCGGACCCCCTCCCAGGTCACACCCCCTAATCACATTCAACCATGACCCCATTAACCCCGACCTCGACATGCTCCCTACCGGCAAATTCGCCATCCACGCACACCCATCACTCCACGACACCACCGTACTCTGCACTCCCGACGGCCGCACGGTCACCACCCTTAACGGCCCCCGCGTCCGCCACCTCTTTCAACTCTTCCGCCCCGACCTCACGCAGCATACTTTAAAGGAGGTCTTCGAAAGGAGGAGGACTTTCGAAAGAGGACTTTTGAAAGGAGGACTTTCGAAGAGGAGGTCTACCACCTCCTCACCCGCCTAGGCTCTCGCTCAGAAATCCACTCACCCACACCCGCCACCACCACCCGTAATAGATGGGCCACTAGAGAAGACCTACTCACAGCTCTCCGCCACACATTCCACATACAGACTGAACTCTACTCCGACCCCCTCAATAAATCCCTTCACTCCCACACCTACCACTACTTGTACCCCGAAGATATAGTCTTCTCATCTAGCGGCAGCAATGCCCCACACACATGGCAAGGCACCAACATAGCCAACCCCGAATACGACCACGAATGCATGCGACGAGCCATGGAACACGCAATCACCAGCGCACACCTCACAGCCCCTCACACACCCAGCGCAACCATCCTCATCCTCCCCCGATGGGAACACACACCCTACCGCCACTCCAAATACATCAACTCCCCATACACCCACCACCTTTACACCCTCCCCAATGACGCAAACACCTTCCTACCCCCCGACCAACACACTGGCAACCCCACCCCTACCCCATTCGGCACACGATGGATGGTCGACACATACCTCGTCGCCAACCCCCTCGCACTCTCCACCCTCCCATCATCCACAGCCATGACCGCACTCCACAACACTCTCGAATCTATCTACGACACTCACCTCCCCAACCCCATCATCACCCCCCCACCTCCACACCTCTTTGACACCTACTCACCCCACTCAGCAGGTATATACCACCTCCCCCAAACCCAACTCACCCTCTCACGTACCCCCTCCCAGAACGCGTGCATCTAACGTGCCCCCCCACCAAAGGTACTATTGCTTGGCACTGGCAGGACATTGCATACACAGACGGCTCCAAAAAAGGAAGCTCGTCCCCCCTCGGAGCAGCAACTACCCACCCCGCCTCGGACACCAAAATCAAAATCATGGTGACCTCTACCCCTCCCTCACACACAATAAATCGCGCGGAAACTGCTGGCATATATATAGGCCTCCAACTTGGCCGCACCCACCTCCTCACAGACAGTGCGTGCTCCCTCATCCTCATACAAGGCTACTTAAACTGCCCTTCCGCTTACAGACACAACATTCACCGCGACACCCTCTTATCCATCACACACACCCTTAAAACCCGCTGCGACGCAGGCATCCGTACACACCTCGGCAAAATCAAAGCCCACAACCACTCCCTAGGTAACGACCTCGCAGACACCCTCGCCAACCTAGTCGCGGATGGTCACCCACCCGACACTACATACACCACAGGTTCAGAGGTCACGATAGGCCATTGGACCTGGCCATACACCCTCATTCCACAAACCCTAGGAGACCCCATACCCTACAGATACACCAACCTCAAAACCGACGCACACACCTACAGCACCAAACACACACACACACACCTCTCTCGCAAACAACCAAACACGGAGCCCTCCTCGCCCGCGCCGCGAATGAAGGACGGCGCCGATTTCTCTTGCCACAAAAAACACACAACCCTCACAAATATCCAGTTCACACACAAACAAGAATTCATGTGGGGAGTCCACAACACCCGCCTACTCACTCATAACCCCACTCTGCGCTGCCCCCTATGTGGCCAAATTCACTAGCAACGGCCACATGGCCGGTAACTGCCCCACCATGTCTGGCCTAAGACAGGACCGACACAACAACGCGTTGCAACTCCTACTCTCCCTATTGGAGCGCCACAACGGAGGACGCTGGGAAATCATCACCGCAGACTTCGGTAACAAACCCGTAAAATCCTTTGCTTCCGCCTCTCCAGCCCACACTACGCTTGATTGTCACCTACCCCACTCGAATCAGCTCGTCTACCGGTCGCCCAGGTGAAAGGTACACCGCCGGCTCCGCTACAATGCACACGATTGCGGACATGCACCGCAGCGGCCATCGCTAGAGCCCAATACGGTTCACGCAGCGCGGCTTGCCGGATTATTGACTGCGCCATCGGGACCAATGTCCCCCACTGCCGCTCAATCCGGCCATGTTGCCAATGCGCGTAAGGGGCAGTAATCTCCACGGCGATGTTGAACTCATCCAAGAGGTTTCGGAAGGCAGCACCTAAGAGCACCGTGTCACTGTCCACACGAAGACGACGAACCGTGTGCCCAAGAGAACGGATGGTAGTCAACATGCGACGGAACGAGGCGGGAGCCTCATCCTTGGAGCGGACCGCATCATGCATCATGAAACGGCTCCGGAAATCAATCGCACGCAAGCTGTACCGCCGTCCTCCCAAGGATGGAACACTAATAGGACCGCAGAAGTCTAAGCCGATGACCGCAAAGACACCAACGTTCCGGTCAGCCGGCTCACGAGAGATACGGCGGACGTGCGACTTACACACAGCACACGTCTCACAGAAGCCCAACTTCTCCGACGCAGAAAACGCCACACCCTCCACCTGAGTGTCCAAGAGCCCGTCCAATTGCGACTCGCCAAGGTGACCGAGTCGGAAATGCCACAACCGTTTTTCCAATGGCGCAGTGGCGACCGAAGCGGTAGGATTCGACGAAGCAACCCGCGCCGGCAACCACACCAACAAATGCGCGCGCTCCAACGGAACCACCACGCCACTACCATGACCGGCATGAAGACGAAGGTGGTCCACGGGATTAGCTAACACCACAGAATGACCTTGTCGCCGAGCTTGGGTGAGGCTGAAAAGCCGATGGTAAGACCACGACGCACGACGGGATAGCTCGGGAACGTGGAGCACATTCTTTAGCGTGGCAGGAATCTCCTCTCCATCGTCAGCCTTCACAATGATGCGGACCGAGCCCACTCCAACAACGCGGGCGCTGATACCCTTCACCCAAAGCCGGTCGGTGAGCGCTCGATATTCACAGAAGTCACGGCGCACACTAGTCGTGTGATGGCTGGCGCCGCTGTCGGCCAACCACATCCACGTTTCCCCATCGCGCTCGAACATGTGTCGAGCCTCGGAGAATGGCCTCGCAGGGGTGGATGTCACGTCCATGACCGCCGGAAAAGCAACCGGGGAGTCCACTTGCGCAGAGTTGCCTCCGGTGTTGTTGACTGAGCACTCGGACCTGCGATGGCCCTTCTTACCACAGCCATAGCAAACACCACGAAAATTTCTCGCTCCGCCTCTGCCATATGAGGTACGACGAGTAGTCGCAGCTCCTTAAAGAGATTTCAGTTGTTCTTGGAGCTCGGAGACTTGCCGCTTCAAAAGTTCAGTCGTTGAGTCATCACGAGACGGTGCAAAAGCCGTAGGCGTTGGGGGCGCCCGCCGGAGGGGGGTGCGTTCGCAGGCCCGTCGGCACCTACCTCTACCTCCACGCGGTGGGCGTTGGTAACCCTATAGCCGTGCCACGCATGGCACGGTAGGGGGCTGAACGACGTACCGACAGCTGCGATCCGCGGGATGAGCAGCTGTCGGGAAGCCCGGTACGGAAGGTTTTGGAAAAACATAATATCCGTACACCCACACATGGATCTCCCGCTCGGCCTGTCCGATATGTTCTTTCAGCGACTAAATACTCACAGATACTCTCCCGCCCTGACGGGTACGAGGACTGCGAAATGTTTTTTGGCAAGGAAGGGTACGGACAGATCAGCGGTGGGACGAGGGTGTTAGAGTTGGCGGCGGACATCTGGGAAGCATCACTAGGGCACGGCGCTCGCTAGCAGGCGCCAGCCCTGCGAAACCTTTTGGTCTCCCTTGGGGGAGAGGCCCGAAGATACGCAGGACGGAGGCGGGTCGCAGCCGGAGGAGCGGCACGGTCTGGCGGCGGAGGTCGAGAGGATCATCCACCGCCGGAAAAACCCGGTACGGGGGGTTTTCGGTTAAATATTTCCGTACCCACCATCTTTTGCGGATAGCCGATCCCTGGGCACTATCCGTTCCCCTCCCCTAGTCGGTACCCGGTTATCGACAGGCTGCCTTAGGCAGTGTGCCCCGGGTTATCGCAACGGCACACTTCTCGTATAGGCGGCCTCCTAACAACGTAAATCACCGGGGGAGGGTGCGGCCAGCACAGGGCGATCAGATGGGTGGTGGAAACATACGGCAAACGGACAGGGGACATGAGACATCTGGCTCGGAGGCAGGAGAGCCAGCCGGAGACCGTCTGCAACCTGGCTATTTTTTCCTCCCAGCCCCCGCAGGAGGGGAGAAGGCTAGATTAGGTGGAGAGTCGCGCCGAGCAGAGCGACTACTATCTCCGACATCTTGGACGGGGTCGAGCACGGATCGAGACGAGTCCGACGACGACATGAGCGAGGGGGGTTTTCCACCTGCCTTTTCCCCTACCTCCGGCACGACCGGAGTCGCACAGGAACCGAGGTCATGCAGGTTCGACTCGACTAGCTCCTGCTAACCAGCCTTGCTGATCAGCGACCCTGCCGCGGCTGGAGCATGCCGCGTATCGCGGAGAATAGCGACATCTTATATTTCATAATGTTTCCAAAAAAAAAAACGTATAGATAACAAAATAATAAATGCATGGATACGGGTATGTTTTAGACGGTATCGTTACTGCCATTGGAGAGGTTGGGATTAGTGGTTCACGGTCTACCTCACGCTTCTAAGTCCAGCTAGGCATAGCATAAGGGGGGGCCCAGAGACTCCTGCCGGTTTTTACTGGTATTGGAGTGTTTAATTTCAAATTTCAATTAGGCATTGGGGGCTCCGTTGTATGTGATTGCGCACGACTCTCGATGCGCATGCCCTTTTGACAAAGATCACGCTTGACAGTATCCATGCTGAGGTCGTGTACGTCCCACGTGTCGGTGATGGAGTGGTACTCGCTGCGAAGGCCCTTCACCAAGTACATGATGATACGCCGGTTGTGGACGACGTCCCCAACTCGGGCAAGCTGTCGTTGCAATCCAACTAAGCGGTTCAGGTATTGAATGCCGCTCTCGCCGTCCGCTTGCGGCGTCTCCAAGTACTGCAATAGTTCCGTACACCGGTAAATACCATCGTCCTCATAATGATTGACTAACGCAGTCCATGCAGTGTGGCCGCAGGTCTTGTCATCCTCGCTAACATTCTCGATAATGGAAAGGTCGTCCTCTGGCAGCGCCAGAATTAATGTGGAGTACATGTCGACTTGTTGTTGAGAGGAAGCGGCACCATCCGACGACAAAGCCGGAGCCCACTTTTGCATCAAGCCAAATGAACGGAAACGTTTCTTTCAAACGTCAAAATCTCGTCTCTCCCCACTGAACTTGGGTAGTTTCACGGAGTCCATAGCAAGTACGTCGGATGCGCTCGCAAGAGCACCAGAAAATCAGGAAAATGCCAACAAGAAAAGCACCAAGTACCGGTGAAGAGGCTGGCAGCACGGCTCAGAAAAGGAGACGACAAAGGGATGACCGAAGACGCAGTTGTACTCCCGGAGTCTATACAGCCAAGGCAATCAGAAACGAGTCTCAGAAGGTCGGTCAAGTGACGTCGTACGTGAGTGCTAGTACACTTGTGATAAGATGCCTTTCCAAAAATTCAGCCGGACCACTACAGGCTTTCACGAGAAGAGAAACTGGCGGGTGACAAGCTCAGGAAGCGAATAAAATTCCAGAAAGCGCCAAGCTATAACAAAGAAAGCAAGCCGATCTTCACGTCACACGAGTCGGCGTTCGGGGGTTCAAGCCGGCTCCAAGCGACACAAACAAGTCGCTACCAGCCGGGTATCGAAGTAAAGCTACAAACACAAGCAAGAGCCAGCCACTTTGTGAGCCAGCCGCACCTCACGTATCGTGCGACACCACAAAGGTCTACCACTCTTCGAGAAGCAAGCTCTAGGTTCTTGTCAAGACAAATGACTCCAACAACTAGCAGCTAGAGGGCCCATAACATGTCAAAGTTGAGGGGGCGATAAGGAATGCTTACACTCGGTGAGTGACATTGCATGTCATCTCACCCTCAGCAAGTGCCTAGCACTTGCCTATCACAGGGCACGCACTCAACTTGTGGTGAGCACACGACAACATATATTCTGAGCCTTTGGATGATATCTAACGCTTAGCAACTTGCCACCATCAGCAACCTAATCCTCTCTATTGCTGATTGGCTTATCATCTTATAGTGCTGAGTCACAGCCGTACTATCACGATGCTACTTGACCAACATTGCTGTGTAGCAACTTGACTACCACACAAAACCATGTCTCGCAACATGTCCCATGTCCGTGTTCCGTCTGTTTCCAACACCTATATGATCGCGATGTGGCCGTCCTTACCCTCCCCCCGGTGGTTTACGTTGTTAGGGGGCCGCGTTCATGAGCAGTGTGCCGTTACGATAACCCTAGGCACACTGCCTAAGGCAGCCTGTCGATGACCGGGTACCGACTAGGGAAGGGGTTGGTAGAACACAGGGATCGAGTCGCCGGTCCTCAAAAGATGGTGGGTACGGGAATTTTTCCAAAAAGCCCCCGTACCGGGCTTTTTCCGGCGGCGGGTGATCCTAAGGACCGCCGCCGCCAGACCGTGTCGCTCCTCCGGCTGCGACCCACCTCCGCCCCGCGTAGCATCAGGCCTCGCCCCTAGGGGAGACACCTAAGGCTCTCGCAGGGCTGGCGACTGCTAGCGAGCGCCGTGCCCTAGCGTTGCTTCCCAGCTGTCCGCCGCCAGCTCTAACACCCTCGTCCCTCTGTCGATCCGTCCGTACCCTTCTTCGCCAAAACATAATTCGCAAACGCCGCCCCCGCCCCATCGTCGGGAGAGTATCTGCGAGTATTTAGTAGCGGAAAAGACATAACGGACATGCCGAGCGGGAGATCCCTGTGCCGGTGTACGGATATTATGTTTTTCCAAAACCCTCCGTACCGGGCTTCCCGACAGCTGCTCATCCCGCGGATCGCAGCTGTCGGTACCTCGTTTAGCCCCCTACCGTGCCAGGCCCGGCACGGCTACATGGTTACCTGCGCCCACCGCGTGGAGGTGGAGGTAGGTGCCGACGGGCCTGCGAGCGCACCCCTCTCCGGGGCCGCCGCCGCTGCGCCGCCGGCGGGCGTCGTTCCTTCGGTAGAGAGGTGTCACGGTGAAGGTAAATCTGGCAAGAAATTAGCGACGACAGAAAAGCTTGCCATAAAGCCACGAAGGCAAAATGTAACAAATCGTTCTTTGACTGCGTAGCTTTAACAATGCCGCGAACTAAAGGCGTAAGAGTTATTCATAAACCATCCATCGAAGATGTAACGACGGAACAGCCGTCAAGCTACACAATCGACTGAGATAGTACAGCTTGCCCGACCTTAGCTGGCGCGCGAACGTTACTTGTCACGTTAGGCAATGGTGCAGAAGCAACGTATATGTAGACATGCTGCATTTTGTTGTCGGGTAACGGTATGAGAACAACTTTACCACTCATCAACATGGTTTACTCGTCGACGGTCAAGCTCATGCCGGTATCTTCGAACAATTCACGAGCGGTAGCGTTGACAAATTCCTCGTTCGGCAAGACAGTACGGGCATAAGACCAAGCTCAAGCGGTTCGAGGCTCACGCTTCAGAACAAGATTGATATCTATTGCATTGGGACGTTCGACATGTAGTACAACCAGTACGTTGCCACCATGCCCAACGTATGCCATATCGAATCAAACGAGCAGAACCGAACGAACGTAGCAAAAGGAGAAGCTTATTATTGGGATCACAGCTCCAAAAGTACAACTTCAAATAGTTTGCCTCTTCGCAAATTCCTCGCACAACTCAATGTTGTTGGAGTCGGACATACGGTTGAGAGAGAGAGATAGAGAGAGAGAGATGGGTAATGTATGTTATTTATTGTTTTGCGTTAACATTTGAATAACATCAAAAAGAAAAAACGAGTCGGTGTATGTCACCTCCCTCCAATGCACTAGGATTAAATAGGTATGTCCTAGCTAGCTCGCTCCATATGGTCTCACATGCTCCTCGTGGCTTGCGTTAGGGCTCTCGTAAGGGCTCTTTTCACTTTTCTTAACCTACCCGAGTTCACCGAGTTCATTCGCACACTCGAACAAATATGAATTGGCCACTCTTGTTCGTAACATCGCGCGGCACTCCATTTGCAAAACCAGAACTCGGGAATGGAATTACAAGAATAGTACCAACCTCACGAGGACGCACTAGCTCAAAATCATCAGAAAGAGAAGGATTGTACATTACTTGCCAATGCACACCGCGGCCACAAACCAAGCACCACCAATAAAATCGTAGCCGTAGTTATGACCCGCACATGCGCCCCACGCGCATTCATCGAATCACCCTCACCAACATTACAAATCCAATTACCTGATGCACATGTCGCACCCACAACCCCACGCGATTCGTGCATCTGTAGTTTCTCATATACACATACACAAAATCTAATGCATCCACCACCCCCTTCGTGACCCAAAAATACAAATCTGGTCACTCCACTCGCTTTACCCATAACCAAAACCCAAATAAGTGAAACCGCTTGAACGACGCCTCCGCCACACACACACACACGTGCCTCAAGAGAGGAAAGACAAGGCTGCCCCTTGCCTAGCCATACTAAACAACAGTCAGATTGATTATGCGAGAGGGCCCTCAAGTAACAGCCGCTGGATAATTGAAACATGTTGTGAATAATGATTTTCGTTTTTAAGCCCCGGCGAAGCATAATAGGAGCCCGCCCAATCCGTCGATCAATTTGACTAATAATGATAAGATCTTAATATTTGCGAAGGTAGTAGTATCAAACTACGAAAAACGATCCTGGCATTTGTAGAGAAGTGTACTTTCAGAGCTATTTCAACGACGGAATCAAGATTTATTGATGTCAGCAACCTCCATTGCAATGATCTCAGGAAGCTCATGCCTAACAATCGTCAAATACCGCTGACATCCTTCAGATTAAACGCAAGGTTGCTAAAAATTACAAGCACGGCCGTATATTAATCCATTTGCCGAACAGTATATATAGGCAGACCCTTTGCTCCCAACCTGCCGAGACACACCTCTGGGCAGCCCTCGTTCAAATAACGATTACTAAGGTTGAGAAAAAAGAATGCTATGCTGGTCGTACTTTCCCTTGCATTACGCAAATCATGTCGCAATGTCCTTTTGTCGACCTAACGGATCTCCTGCAGCGCGCGTGGTTGACTTTGGACGTGATGCAGTGGAGTAGCGCACCAGGGCAAGCGGCGCTCAGTTGACCTACATGCTTGGTAGGTTTACAATGGCACCGGCCCGGAGCTGCACCGCTGTTTGGCAAGACGCGATTTGCGGCAGCGTGAACAGTGTCGGTTGGTTAGTTCTCAGCGGCTTCAAAGAAACATATTTTGTTTTTTACACAGTCGCGGCTTGCCGTGTGGAAGATTTAGTGGCTACAGCGTGTTAACCATCGGAAAGAGTACCAGGAGTAATTTGCTTGCGTGAGTGCTGGTGTGAGTTGATAATTATAGAATATAAACGCACACAAGCAGAGACAAGTTTGAATAGCACGTCGATAAATTGAAAGCTCAAGAGAGCAACCCGAGCCAGGCGGAGGATAGACACATGCGTATAACGTTGTACATTTCAAGTGGTCGCTCACTAGAAAATGAGAATGATTGCAGAAAGCAGCTGCCCCACTGCGTCTGTCCAAATTGGGCACAAAATTACGTTGTGATAGAAAACCCCAATGTCTTGAAAGGGCGATTCCGGTGCTATGTAAAGGCTAAAAACTGTGCATCAAAATAAAATGGAAAATCACCGTCTAGTAGTGTAGAATCGGAACTTGTTTACGCTCTCACCTTGACCTATAGAAAAAACTATACAATTAGCTTGTTTTGCCTGAGCAGCCGGACAACAGTAATACTATACCTAAAAACACTGCTCGCTACTCAACAAGGTGCAAGCGCAGCCTGGCTGGGAGGGGGGGCTGCATCAATCACCATCGCCTACATAGAAGTGCCACCTGGCACCTTGCAACCGTCGTCCCCAGGGTCAGGATCGCCACCGGTTTCAAGTGTTGACCGGCTCCTTTTGTTACCTGTTTGCGTGGTCTCCTCAAAAACAGGTGCAGCCACCGCTGTAGCAGCTGCAACGGGTTTGCTGAAGCTGCCGGAGTAGGCATTCAGCCCCTCAGTCACGCCCGAAGCGTAATCTGACTGGTTGGTGAGACCCTGTTTTAGGAAAAGAGTTCGTGGCAGCGAAAACCCCTCCATCATATTGTTGCTGCCCCCTACCATGTTGCTGGAAAGACCAAGAGTTTCGCCCAGGTTGAGCTGCGCGAATAGGTTAGGCCGTGATGCGGGCGGCTCCCCCTGCACATCCTCCCCCTGCACACCGTGGATCTGCGCCATAAGGCCCCGCATGTGGTCCTCAGCCGACTGAACCAGTCCAGTGCACACCTGCAGTAAATGCCACAGCACACTGAGACTGCGCCACAATGTTCGTGAAGACAACCTGAATGAAATATGAGCGTAAACAGAGTCAGGAAGAATCTGCAGGTCGGAAAGCAACGACGGACCTCAGTGGAGCAAAAAGGCTGCATGAGCAGGTCCTCCAAGCAGGGAGCCTGTAGCAGCTGTCCAGTGTGCTTGTGGTGCTTTTTCAAAATTTTAACAGTGCTAGTATACGCGAGAATGGACCAGTGCATGAGGAGAAGCATGTCGCCATGAAACTGCTTCAGCGACTGATACACTGCATGCATTTCCTCTGAGGAAGAAGCGCTCGCACAGGCGTCCTCCAGCTCCTGTAACCGCAGCTCTGCCGCTTCCTCCTTTTCTACAAACATGTTGTTGAACTGCTGCAAGTGGTCCGACAGCGCCTCTGCAAATTCCGCCTCGTTTTCGCTCAAGCTCCTCTCCCTACCTGTGCCCCCGTCTCCACCCTGCAGCATGCACCAGTAGCACCGACAGTAAAAACGAAGAACAGCAGGAACCAACATAACTCGCATGATCTCCGTGGAAATAGCGGCTAAGGACAACACACAAGAACTGGCGCTTATCATGGTCTACTCAACAGAGATTAATGTGAGTGTGTGGCTTGCCGTGCTGAACAGCGCAAGCACCAAGAGCCTGCGATTAAATTCTTCCACGTCATTTATTATGTTGAAAAATTGTGGCCAGGTTGCGTTAGGAAATAGAAATCCCTGGGCTGTCATTTTACCACAGCAGGCGGGAGTGTCTTTTTTGGAGGTGTGCCACAGACTGAGTAAAACAGAGGGCGCAGGACAGAAGCGGAGGGTGAGGAAAGAGCCGGAACGACCAGACACCCGATGGAGAGAAACCCAGCCATATATTCCGTATCCAAGGGTCCCACGGCGACTGAATGATGAAAGTACCCTAACTCTCTGAAAGTAGTTCAAGCAATTGTTGAGTAGAAAAGGGGGATGAAGTTGCGCGCACCCGCTGCGCCGCGTGTTCTGCACGTTCTTCCAACTTTCCCTTGACCTCCGCCGGCTTCCCTCTGCTTGAAGGGCTGGATCCAGTCGGCGGGAAATCATCGTCGCCACTGAGGATGTTTTCGTCGCTGCCGTCCGGGCTTGCGGAGCCAACGCTCTCCACAGCCCCCGCGCGCGGGTACTTTTTAATCTGCTTCTTCAGCGACTTGTAGCACTTGAACAGGCTCTCCAGCTCCGGTAGCTCTGGGATGGCATCCCTGAGCAGGCGCCCAAACTTCATAGTGCCAATCTTCACAGGCCGGTCGTAAGGAGGTTCCACGCAGTGAGGTCGAGAGTAGGGCGACGGAGAGGCAGCTTCGAGTGGGCGAGTGTGGGTGGAGTAGCACTCGGGGCGCTCGCACAGACGACCGAACGACTACCAAGCCGAGCCCATGCTTTCCCCTGCCAACGAATGGAAAGGCAGAGGTACAGAAAATATGTACCAGGTGAAGTACAGACGACCCTACTACATATGCAATGAATCTGCGCCAAAAAAATTATGTTATTTCCCGTGTCGTCTGTATATGTATGTTTCAATCTGACCGTGGTGGTCGGTCTGTCTGTCTGTCGGTATGTCTGACATATAATAAATGATTTCTTGCAAGAAAAAGCAGCATAAGCCACCAAGCAAAAAGAAGAAAAGAGGGAAAAACCTAAGCCCGGGGAACAGGAAGGCATGCCACAATATCAGCACTGCCCTCATGCAAAGTATCGCGGAGATATGAACCCAAAGTACCATGAAGAGCAGCAAAAAGACGTTGCATGAACTCTCGGCGCACATCCCCCAAAAAACGCCGAAAAGGAACATAAGTAGTTCGACTAACGAAATTATGCATACGGACATAACTATGAGAGCGCAAAGAACGAGAGTCGGCAGCACCCATGCGAGGGAAGCGACGAACTGCCACCAAAATAGCCAAGCAATCAACCAACTCCGCCGCCTTAAGCGCCAACCGGCCCCCATCCTCAAGAGCGAAGGGATAGTAGTCTTGGACCGATTGAACCGAAGGCGTGCTAAGCAAAGCAAAAGTGCGGAGGTCCGCATCAAGTTTCCCATGCTGAGCTCCCAATGCAAGGCTACCCGGGAGTGGGACTGTGGGAGACGAGCACCTATATGCGAGGAGCCGAGGAATATTGGTGTTCGTGCGAGCGCTTGTAACCGTCACATTAACAATAAGATGACGGTGCGGAGCCATGAAGTCTAACCAAACCACGTCCCCAGGGCGATCTCGAGAAGCTTCCGACCGAATACGGCGGACTTCCAACCGCTAGTCCCGTCCCTTAGTAGCCCCCGCTTCAAGCATGAGCTCTTCAAGCACGTGCACAATCCGGTCGTGGAGTTGAATGACGTACCAAGAGCACGGGCACTGGGGGATGTGGTCAATAAGCATAGCAGTTGTGGAGCGCTCATCCGACATAGAGGTGCCCGATACCGTCGACGAAGATCCAAACCCACGAGACTCTGAGGGAGCCTCATTGCACCGATGGCACTTCCGAACATAAGAGGCGCGCTCTGCAATGAGGCCAAGCATCCGGTGTTGTGCCATCATATAACAATCGGATGGCACCTTGAAACTGGACTCATGTGAAGCGAAAAAGACAGCTAAAGCCCCACGACGTGTACCCTAAATCACCCTAATATAGTCCGGTGGGGAAGGTCTGCAAAACGCCAAGAGGTCAAAGTAGGCTCGGGCACGAAGAATGCGCGAAATGCCCCGTTGATTGTGGCCCCCCGAATCTCCCGAGCGAGTAAGAGCATCGTGAGTCGGAAGTTGTTGGCAAGTCAATTGGGTAGCGGGCGCCACAACATTGTTAGCCGGAGATACCAACAACTCGACATCGGACCAAGCATAATGGGAAAGGTCTTGATTTAGTGTGTTAGTCAACACCACGAGATCCGATTCCGAGAGCCCGCCCATAGTGGGTATCGTATCATACGAACTACGCAATTGGACCGCCCACGGTAAAGTAGAAGTAGCAACATTTAGTAATTCATGCCGGATAAGACCGTACATAGGCCATGTTAGCGACTCGGACTCGTAATCAGTGATCATGTTGACGAGGGTCGCGGTGAATGAAGCATAGTGATCAAGTGCGGCGTCTAGCTCGAGGGACGGTACATTAAGCCCCCCAAACCCCGCGGGTAGGGAAAGCTTGCGCTTAGCACAATTCAGTCAATCGAGCGTCTATACATCCTGAGAAACGCCCAAGATTCGGAAAACTAGAGTACGGACGCTATATTTGCAGCATCGAGGTACGGTCGGCAGATATCGGGGGGGAGGTTGCGGAGCAACAACCCATAGCGGCGTACTGCACACGTGATCATCAAACGAAAGGCAACATGCGTCACTCCGAAGTCCGATATAGCGAAGCAAACGAACTTGTCAAAGAGGTGCTGATGAGCCTCCACGGTGTCTTGCAACTAAGAATGAACATAGTTCTCATTGTGACATGCCGGAGGGTCACATGTCATCGAGAAGTCCATCGCCAAAGGGGCTCCTTGGTTACTAGTACCCGAAACAACGGGAACCATCGCCTGTATCACCTCAACAAGTTCAGGGGTTGTATCCGGGGGTACTATGCACGAAGAGTTGAATGGTTAAACTCTCGAGCAGACTTTCTCCATTTCCGCCGAAGCCACCGTAATCACAGTCGGGACGAAAGGCGTTCAAGTACTTGCCATCGTCAGGGAAGGCTTTAATCGCGGATGAATCCTTACGCAATTCACCAATATTCTAGAGGGGGAGCTGATCGCCAAGTTGAACAAAAGCGGGCTAAGAGGATCTCCTTGTCGGACACCCGCACGAGACTGAACCTTGCCGTACAAGAGCGAAGCATGTATGGGGTCGAAATGATACACCGTGGAGTCCCGCGAGAATATCATCTCAACCACCGGGATATGAAATTTGAAATTGTTCAAAGCGAGCCGGCAAACTAGACCGGCAGCCATCTATCGGCCCTCTACACTCAGCCATACATGACTTACGAGCAAGTTTAGACCGGGTCTCTTCGACCAGGTACACCTATCGACACACCTAGCTTCACTGTGTGTCGACGTTCCTCAGGAGTTTGAAAAACTTGTAAGCAATCGCAGCAATTGCCACAGCCCCCCGCCTAAGCAGTAGCACCGTAAAATTTCGCAATAAATAAAAGATCTACTGATAAATCCACTTGTCAAGAAATGCAAAACTAAATTGGTGCTCGACCTTCACGATGCACGGCCCACTCCCGCCGAACCGGGGTGTCGACCGGCCTAGGCCGGTCGGCGTTCGGGAAGGACGACGGGCTAGCCTAATCTAGCTCCCGCGTGACTTTGGTCTTGCCGAAGATAGGAGGGGAAAGGCTGGCAGAAAACCCCTCCTCACGTGGTCGCTCGTCGATCCCGCCGCCGCATACCGCAGCCCCGCCCCACGGTCGTTGCCGCGCCCACCGACGTTCCTCCTTGTCAAGGTCCCCCGTCACCTCGAGGGCAGTTGGGGGGGACCGAGACACACATACAAAGGGGAAAACTGGCGCTCATGCCTCCGCGCCTAGGTATTCCCCGCTCAATTCCCCGATTTTTCCTCTATCTGGTACCCGTTTACCTGCATGGTAGTCCGACTTGCGCCCGTACCCTCCCCCCTCTGATGCGCGTCCACCGAGCAGCCTCTTTCGAGCGTGGGCCTCAGCGCTCACCCGGGCCCACACTTTCTGTAAATAGGTTTGTCATGGTGGTGGGTGTCGATGAAGGGGGGGGGGGGGGGGGGGGGGGGGGGGGGGGGGGGGGGGGGGGGAGGTCTCCGTAGCCGGATCCTTCGGGCCACGGGTGCACGGAAATTAGTCAAACCCTCCGTGCGGGGTTTTCCGGCGGTGCCGACCCGGAGGGTCGTCGTCGCCATATCATGTCGCTCCCCCCATCGCGACCAACCTCCTTGTCGCCCAAGCGTTTTCCTCCCCCCGGGAGATGCAACATGTCGACGTAGCAATTTGCAAGTGAGCGCCCTGCCCTAGTGTTGCTTCCAAACTGGCTCGACGCCGGATACGGACATTACATTACTTTCCAAAAATACCCTCCGTACAAGGCTTTCCGGCGGCGGCTGATCCTGAGGATCACCGCCGCCTCACCTAGCCGCTCCTCCGCTAGCGACCGACCAGCGACATCGGCCTCCAACTCGGACATACCCACCTCCTTACAAACAGTGCGTGCTCCTTCCGTCTCATACAAGGCTACTTGCACTGCCCATCCGCTTACAGACACAACATCCACCGCGACATGCTCCTTTCCATCACCCACACCCTCAAAATCCGCTGCGACGCAGGCATCCGCACACACCTCGGCAAAATCAAAGCACACAACCACTCACTAGGAAACGACCTCGCAGACACCCTAGCTAACCAAGCTGCATACGGACACCCACCCGACACAACATACACCATAGGTTCAGACGTGTCGATAATAGGCCACTCGACCTGGCCATACACCCTCATTTCAAAAGCCCTAGGGGAACCTATACCCTATAGATATACGAACCTCAAAACTGACGCTCACACCCACAGCACCAAACACACCGACACACCCCTCTCACAAACATCCAAACACGGCGCCCTCCTCGCCCGCGCCGCGGAGGACGGCGCCGACTTCACATTCCACAAAAAACACACCACACTCACCAATATCCAATTCACCCACAAGCAAGAATTCATGTGGGGAGTCCACAACACCCGCCTCCTCACACACAACCCCATCCTGCGCTGCCCCATGTGTGGCCGATTCACTAGCAACGGCCACATGGCCGGTAACTGCCCCACCATATCTGGCCTAAGACAGGACCGCCACAACAGCACTCTACAACTCCTATTCAACCTCATGTAACGCCACAACGGAGGCCGATGGGAGACCATCGTGGCAGACTTCGGTAACAAGCTTATCAAATCATCCGCATCCCCACACCCACCCACACCCCTCTTGACTGTCACTCCTCACACCCCACCCACATGCCCATCCGACTTGTTGCTGCTATTGAAATTTAAATCAAAATTGTCCACAACAATACCGGCAAACTGGACTGGCTGTTGTCTATCGGGCCTCTCTACCTAGCCATTCATGACTTATAAGCGGGTTTAGCTCGGGTCTCTTCGACCAGGCACATCAATCGACACACCTAGCTTCACTGTGTGTCGACATTCCTCGGGAGCTAAAAAACTGTAAGCAATCGCAGCAATTGCCACAGCCCCACCGCCTAAACAGTAACATCGTAGTAATTTTATAATCAAGAAATAAGGGGTATAGAAATAAATCCATTTTTCGAGAAATGCAAAACTAAGCTTTTGCTCGACCTTCACGATGCTCGGCCCGCTCCCACCGAACCGGGGTGCCGACCGGCCGAGGCCGGTCGGTGTTCGGGAGGGACGCCGGGCCATCCTGATCTAGCTCCCGCGTAAATTCGGTCTTGCCGAAGATAGGAGGGGAAAGGCTGGCAAAAAACCCCTCCTCGCGTGGTCGCTCGTCGATCCCGCCGCCGTATCCCGTAAGCCCCGCCATGGTCGTTGCCGCGTCCACGAGCGACGGTCCTCCTTGTCGAGGTCCCCCGTCACCTCGAGGGCAGATGGGGGGGATCGAGACACATAGAAAAAAGGGGCGCTCCTGCCTCCGCGCCTTAATTTTCCCAACTCATTTCCCCGGTTTTTTCTCTGTATGGTACTTGGGTACCTTTCAAGTAGTCCAGCCTGCCGTACCTCCCCCCCTCTGATCGCGCGTCCACCTAGCAGACTTTGTTGAAGTTGGGGCCTTCGCGCTCACCCGGCCCCCCCCGCAAGGGTCTCGTCTATCCGGGTAGTGGGTGTCGAAAAGGGGGGGGGGTCAGGTCACCGTAGCCGGACCCGTCGGGCCGCGGATGCACGGAAATTAGTCAAAAAACCTCCGTACGGAATTTTCCGGCGGCGCCGACCCGGAGGGTCGTCGTCGCTAGATCTTGTCGCTCCTTCCGTCGCGACTAGCCTCCTTGCCGCCCGAGCTTACTCCTCCCCCCGAAAGATGTAACTTGTCAGCGTGGCGGCTCGCTAGTGAGCGCCCTACCCTGGTGCTGCTCCCCAACTAGCTCGATGCCAGGTACGGAGATTAGTTTAGTTTCCAAAAAGCCCTCCGTATAGGGCTTTCCGGTGGCGGCTGATCCTTAGGATCGCCGCCGCCTCACATAGCCGCTCCTCCGCCTGCGACCAGCAACCGGCTTGTGCCATGTCTTGCCTCACCCCCTGGGAAGTTTCGATTGGCACGGGGCTAGTCGACGGCTACCGAGCGCCCTTTCCTGGCGCTGCTTCCCGGTTGGCCACCACCAGCTCCATAACCCGCCTCCCTCCGCTGATCCGGCCGTACCCTCCTCGCCATCAAACGCTCCTGTGGTACAAGCCCCCACCTTGTTGCTGATAATGAAGGCCTCTCTCCCGACCCCCTAACCTCGTGCCCTGCCATCCTCCCCGCCGAGATTCTCCTCCCCGCACTACAACCCTCGGCAAACAAACCCGACTTTATCTGTCTCCTCGAACCTCGATTCATCATCGGTCACACGAACGGTAGCCGCCGATACTCATCGATTAAAAAGATTCAGATAGGGGAGTGGAAGTATTGCACGGACCACAACCTCTCCCAAACAACCCAACTCATACGTGCCAAATACACCCCCTCGCCAATGCCATCCGCAGCCAATGGCCAGGTACCGAAGTCGACATCCTCCGCATTGTCATGAGCCGCACTCACCCACCATCTCCAATGAAACGAAATGAAATTGTTTACCGTAATAACCGGTTGCTGTCTCTGGCCCCCCCCTTAACTATCCCTAACTGGACTTATAAGCATGAGCAGACCGTGAACCACTAATCCCAACCTCTCCAATGGCAATGACGATACCGTCTAAAACATACCCGTATCCAGGTACTTACTATTTTCTGATCTATACGTATTTTTTTGGATACAATATGAATTATAAAATGTCGCTACTGAAATTGAAATTGAAATTGTTTACAACATGTACCGTATGCGCCGGTTTACACCAAACACCGTATGCGCCGGTTGCTGTCTCTGGGCCCTCCCAACTATGCCATACAGAGAACTTACAAGTCAGGGCTAGACCGTTAACCACATAAATCCAACCTCTCCATGGATGTTCGGGGGTTTTACTCCCCCCGGGGAGTGTGCAATGCGGGGCGATGACGGCGTGCATTCAAGGGTGTGTGAAGGTGCAGTGTGTGGAGGCGCGGCGAGAGGTCGTGCGGGATTTGATGCGGTATATGAGTAGGAGGTGATGTAGCCATTGGACAGTATGCGTGTGGAGCTGTGCAAGGATGCGAGACGTGTCGAGGCGTGCTTTAGAGATGAGTTTGTCAGGAGGGTCTGTGCGGGCGGTAAGTAGGGAGGTGAGACTTGTGACGGTGGATGAGTGTGTTGTACCCGTGCGGCTCATGACGATGGGGAGGATGTCTACCACTGTACCGGGCCATAGGCTGCGGATAGCGTTTGCAAGGGGGGTGTATTTGGTACGTATGAGGTGAGCTTTTTGGGAAAGGATATTGTCCGTGCATTACTTCCATTCCCCTATCTGAATCTTTTTGATTGAGGAGTATCGGCGGCGGCCGTTTGTGTGACCGACGAATCGAGGTTCGAGGAGGCGGATAAAGTCGGGTTTGTGTGCGGGGGGTCGTAGCGCGGGGGGGGAGAATCTCGGGGGGGAGGATGGCGGGGCACGAGGTTAGGGAGTCGTGCGAAAGACCTTCGTCAGCAGCAACAAGGCGGGTGGGCATATGGGTGGGGTGAGGGTGACATTCAAAAGAAGTGTGGGTGGGTGTGGGGTATGTAAATGATTTGATGGGTTTATTACCGAAGTCCGCAGTGATGGTTTCCCATCGATCTCCGTTGTGGCGTTCCAAGAGGGAGAGAAGAAGTTGCAGCGCGTTGCTGTGTCGGTCTTGTCTTAGGCTATACATGGTGGGGCAGTTACCGGCCATATGGCCATTGCTAGTGAAATGGCCACACATGGGGCAGCGCAGGGTGGGGTTGTGTGTGAAGAGGCGGGTGTTGTGGACTCCCCACATGAATTCTTGCTTGTGGGTGAATTGGATGTTGGTGAGTGTCGTGTGTTTTTTGTGGAATGTGAAGTCGGCGCCGTCCTCCGCGGCGCGTGCGAGGAGGGCCCCGTGTTTAGATGTTTGTGAGAGGGGTGTGTGTGTGTGTCTTTGGTGTTGTATGTGTGAGCGTCAACTTTGAGGTTGGTGTATCTGTAGGGTATGGGCTCCCCTAGGGTTTGTGGAATGAGTGTGTATGGCCAGGTCTAGTGGCCTATCGACACTTCTGAACTTGTGGTGTATGTGGTGTCAGGTGGTTGACCATCCGCGACTAGGTTAGCTAGAGTGTCTGCGAGGTCGTTTCCGAGTGAGTGGTTGTGTGCTTTAATTTTGCCGAGGTGTGTACGGATGCCAGCGTTGCAACGGGTTTGAGGGTGTGTGTGATGGAGAGGAGTGTGTCGCGGTGGATGTTGTGGCGGTAAGCGGATGGGCAGCTTAAGTAGCCTTGTATGAGGCGGAGGGAGCACGCACTGTATGTAAGGAGGTGGGTATGGCCAAGTTGGAGGCCTATGTCAATGTATGCTAATTCGGCGCGATTGATGGTGTGGGAGGGAGGGATAGAGGTCACCAGAATTTTGATGCGGGTGTCCGAGGCTGGGTGGGTGGCGGCAGCTCCGAGGGGGGAGTTGCCTCTTTTTTTTGAGCCGTCTATGTAAACGAAGTCCTGCCAGTTTCAAGCAAGAGTTCCTCTGGTGGGGGGGTATGTTAGTTGCATGCGTTCCTGGAGAGGGTAAGTAAGGGGGTGAGTGGGGGTTAGGGGGAGGTGGTAGATGCCTGCTGAGTGGGGTGAGTAGGTGTCGAAGAGGTGTGAAGGTGGGATGGTGATATAGGGGTTGGGGAGGTGAGTGTCGTAGATATACTCGAGAGTGTTGTGTAGTGCGGTCATGGCTGTGTGTGAAGGTAGGGTGGAGAGTGCAAGGGGGTTGGCGACGAGGTAGATGTCGACCATCCAGCGTGTGCCGAATGGGGTAGGAGTGGGTATGCCTGTGTGGTGGTCGGGTGGATGGAAGGTGTTCGCGTCGTTGGGCAGGGTGTAGAGGTGGTGGGTGTATGGGGAGTCGATGTATTTGGAGTGGCGGTAGGGTGTGTGTTCCCATCGGGGGAGTACTAGGATGGTGGCGATGGGTGAGTGTGGGGCTGTGAGGTGTGCGCTGGTGATTGCGTGTTCCATGGCGCGGCGCATGCATTCGTGGTCGTATTCGGGGTTGGCGATGTTGGTGCCTTGCCATGTGTGTGGGGCATTGCTGCCGCTAGATGAGATAACTATGTCTTCGGGGTACAGGGAGTGGTAAGTGTGGGAGTGAAGGGATTTATTGAGGGGGTCGGAGTAGAGTTTTGCTTGGATGTGGAACGTGTGGCGGAGAGCTGTGAGGAGGTCTTCTCTAGTGGCCCATATATTACGGGTGGTGGTGGCGGGTGTGGGTGAGTGGATTTCCGAGCGGGAGCCGAGGCGGGTGAGGAGGTGATAGACCTCCTCTTCGAACGTGTGCTGCGAGAGGTCGGGGCGGAAGAGTAGAAATAGGTGTCGGACGCGGGGGCCGTTAAGGGTGGTGACCGCTCGGCCCTCGGGAGTGCATAGTACGGTAGTGTCGAGTAGTGATGGGTGTGTGTGTATGGCGAATTTACCGGTAGGGAGCATGTCGAGGTCGGGGTGGATGGGGTCGTGGTTGAATGTTATCAGGGGGTGTGGCCGCGGAGGGGGTCCGGGGTCTGGCAGAATGGGTGAGGTGGAGGGGACAAAGCCGGAGTTAAATGCAGTGAGGGCGGTGGGGCCAGAGGGGGTCTCACTGATGGTGTCGTGTAGTTGGAGGCATGGTGCCCAATGGACCTCGTGGAGGCGGGTGAGGTCGTGTTGTTGACCGCGGGCACACTAGTCGCACTGCCATGTGGCGGGTCCCTGAGCTGGGCGGCATTGGGAATGTATGGCAAAGTGCGGGCATGTGCAACAAGTGGAGGTGGGTTCCGTGAGCAGGGGGTCGTGACATATGGAACATGCGGCGGGGGAGGGGGTGGGGAGGCATACCGATGTGGGGGTGGAGGAGATGAGGCGGAAGCCGTCGTCGAGTTGGAGTTGTGTGTCCCATTCCGTGAGGTGTTCCGGGGCCCATTCAACCATGTACTGAGTTTGACCGTATTATGTGTCTTTGTCTTTGGAAATGATGCGCGTAACGTCGCAGGGGGGGTAGTGGTGGTCTGAGGGGGTGAGGTATTCTGTGTCGATGTGTGTGATGGGTGCAGTGGGGGTGGAGTGTTTGGTGCGGGAGGTGTAGATGCCTGATGAGAGGGTGGGGGGTGAGCGGGGGAGGTGTGGGGAAAGGAGGGGAATCCATGAGGGATGGACAGTGGTGGGGGGGGATGCTTGCTTGGGGGTGAGGCCTGTGATGGGGAGGCGGTTGTGGATAGTATCGAGGGGTTCAGTGAGGACTGCGGCGAGAAGGCGGATGGGGACTGAGAGTGGGGTGGTGGACCCCGTGAGTGTGGAGATGGTTTTGCAGGATTTGAGTATGAAGGAGGAGGAGGTGGCGCGGACGAGGACCTGTGGCCATGCGGTGATGTTATTTTTCCAGAGGGGGTTGAGTCGGGGGAGGAGGGAGGCGTGTGTTTTGCGGGGGGAGAAATCGCAGTAGGCTTGCTTATATGTGTGGGGGTCGGTGATGTATGTGGCTTTGTCTCGGAGTGAGGCAAGGAGGGTGTTGTCTTGGGTGGTGAAGTGGGCGCGGAGTGTGGAGGTGCTAGGGTTGGTGAGGGAGAGTGGAGGGATGTTGCGGAATGAGGTGCCCGCATCGCGCTGAGCCCTTACTAAGCATTTGAGTGTGGGTGGGGTGTAACGGGCTGACATGATGGATTCCGTGTGGTAGTGGGAGTACGTGGTGGATATGGTGCGGATGTGTGCGCGGGCCATGTGGCCTCGATATCCTGAGTTGTTCATGATTTTATGTAGGTGGCAGACAGTGAGTTGCGCGGCGTGGGCTTCGAGGGAGGGGAGTCCGTATCCTAGGTCGGAGGTAGGGCGGTGGAGGGCGGTGCGGGGAGGTTTACGTACCGAAGAGATGGCGGAGCGGAGTGCGCGGCATATTTGTCCTTCGAGGGTGTCGAGTTGAGAGTCGGTGAAAAGGCCGAGCTGGAGGGTGAAGTGTTTGCCGATGAGGAGTCCACGGATGACCCTGATTCTGCGGGATTGTGTTAGTGGGGAGGTGGATAGGGCGGTGATGAGGGATGCGGTAGTACGTTTTAATTCGTTCCAGTGTTTGGTGAAGGTGAGGGGGGTGTTAAGTTCTACCCCTAGGACTCGGTATGTGTCCGAGGGGCCAATGGAGGGGATGGGGGCCGGGACGGAGTTGATGGTGATGAACTGAGTTTGTAGTCGGGATGCGAGGAGGGCAGAGTTGGCAAGGGTGAGGGCGTTGCCTGAGCGCCAAAGGGCGCCGGTGATGCAGCATTTTCGGATGTTGACTGTCATACCCGTGTAGGCGCTGAAGAGGGAGAGTTTTCTGAGCTGGATGACCATGTTGGGGGTCGAGCCCGTGGCGAGGCTGAGGTCGTCCGCGAAGCCGTGTCCTGGGTATGTGGCCGTAGGTTCTGTGGGGTCAACGTTAGTGGCGGGGGGGCATGGGCGATAGCCCCGGCTGCCCACCGTGAGCCAACGGAGGAAGGGTTCAAGGAAGAGGATGAATAGAAATGGGGACATGGTGTCTCCCTGTAAGATTCCTCGATTTATGTCGATGGAGGGGGTGGGACCGTATGGGGTAATGTAGGCGGTGGATGAGACCCCGTAGAGGTGTTCGCATGTGTCGACAAAGGTGGAGGGCATACCGAGTTGACGCATGTGTTTGAACATGATGCGGTGGTCCGCGGCGTTGAAGGCGCCCTTGAAGTCCGCGTACATGACGTAGATGTCTTTTTGTGGAGTTTCGCGTCCTCCATCGTCATGATGATGGAGGAGAGGGCGTCATGGATGCTGCGGTGTTGTCGGAATCCGTCTTGTTGGTCACTGAGAATGCCGTGGGTTTTGGCGTATTTCGAGCCTGCATCTTTGATAAGTGCGGTCCATAGTTTAAGGAGGTTATTCATGAGGGCGATAGGGCGGTAGATGTCGAGGAGGGTGGGGTCACGTTTTTTGTGTAGCATGCATGTTGTGCTGTGGCAGCAGTCAGGTGGGGTGTAGGATTTGTGGGCGAGGAGGGAGAGGAGGGAGAAGAGGGCGGAGCGGGTCGCCGGTGGTAAGAATTTGATTATTTCATTGGGGATACCGTCGGGGCCGGGGGCTTTGCCGGTGCCTAGGGAGTGAAGGGTTTTATCGAACGTGTCGCGGGTTATCATGTCGGCGAGGGTGAGAGAGGGGTCTCCTCGGGGTTCGATGGTAAAGTTGTCGGGGTTGTCCTGGAGTTCCCACGGGGGGATGGGCAGTTGGTGTGGGGTGGCGCGGCTGAGTTCGGTGGCGAAGTGAGAGTGTACCGCTTCTAGGACGTCGGAGGGAGAGGTTGCGGTAGTTATCGTTTTTGGTAATGCGGTGGAGGGTCGAGTTGGCGCTGGTGGGGGGTAGGAGGCCGCCTTTAATTTTCAATAGGCGGTGGGAGGATTTAGGGCAGGTGTCGTAGGCCGTATTGGCTCGAGTTTTTATTTTCCTCATCTTATATGTGGTGGTGGCGCGTAGGAGGTGGCGTATGCGTGCTTGGCACTGTTGTTTGATGGCGTCAGGGGTGAGATGTTCGGTTGTGTTTAAGAGGGCTTGGGCGAAGGGAAGGGGACCGTTGTTCGTACTACATTTGCGGAGTTTGAGTATGTGGATGCGAGTTTTTTAGTAAGCTAAATAGGGTCGAGGGACGCCTGGGGTGGACGGGGTTTTTGGCGGGGAGGAGAGGCCATATGGTGGCAGCGTGGTCCATGTGGAGAGAGAAGAGTGTGGTGAATTGCGAGGCGAGGGTGTCAAGAGTGTCGGGAGAGGCTGAGGTGTGTGAGGTGTTGAGTATTTCTGCGTGGAGGGCTGCTGTTTTGATGATTAGGTCGGGTGTGCTGGATTGGTACGCTTGTATGTGGGCATGTGTGAGGGGAAGTTGAAAGTTGAGTTTGCGCGTCGTGTGGTGCGTGTGGGGGTGGGTACGGGGGGGGGGGGGGTGTGCCATAAGAGAGAAAGGGGCGGGAATTACGAGGTGGATTGCAAAGTGGTCAGTGAAGTGGGAGGGTGAGGGGAATACCGAGCAAGAGGACGGTGGGAGGACGAGAGGCGTAGGGGGGTAGTGAGCCAGTGGTCAAGGCAGCCTCCGCTGCGGGGGAAGGTAGGGATGGGGTTGTGGAGGGGTTGGAGGTGGGAGTCGAGTAGGGAGGTGAAGGCAGGGTGACATGTACATGTAGTGGTGGTCGATTGGAAGTCCCCTCCCCAGAGAGCGCGGTGGTTCGGGTGGTCGTCGGCCAGGCGGAGGCCCCACGCTGCAACTTCAGCATATAGGCGGTTCAGTTGGGGGGTGTGGAGCTGGGGCATGTACGCTCCTATGAGGAGATAGGGGGTGCCTGAATGAGGGACGAGTTTTAGTCCGGCGATATGGGGGATGAGGTGGGGGGTGGGGTTAGGACAGTGGCCGACTGGAACGATGCTCTGTGGACCGCGAAGAGAACGCCTGCGTTGGGTAGGGGCACATGTGAGTAGTAGGGTCGAGAGCTTTTGAGGAGGTATTGGGGGAGGGCGATACGCCACCGGGATTTGTGGGTGGCATGGTTGGTTTCCGTGAGTATGAGGACGTCCGGGTGGTGCGAGGTAGAGAGGTGTTCGATATCCATAATGGAGGTGTGGAGGCCGCGGGCGTTGAGGGTAATGAGGTGGAGAGGTTGGGATGTGTGGTGTGGGAGGATGGGGGAGGGGGGGGAGGTGATGGGGGTGGGAGGTTCGTCGAGGGGGTGGTCGACGGGGGAAGGTTGGAAGGGAGGGGGGAGGGGAGGAGGGGAGGGGGAGAGGGGGAGGGGGAGGGGTAGGTGGTGGGGGGAGGGGCGGGGGCGGGAGCTGAAGGGAGGAAGGTGGTAGGGGGGGTGGAGGGCGGTGAGTAGTTGAGGTCATCCCTTTGGGAGGGGAGTGGAGCGGAAGGTGTGGGTCCATAGGAGGGTGTGGAGGGAGTATACCGTGGTCCGGGGGTCGAAAGAGGGGGGGTTGTATTCTTGGTTTGAGGGGGCTGTGGTGATAAAGTAGGTGTGTAGTAGGGCGTGGGTTCCGCACGACCATGCTCTGTCTGTGTCGTTTTGGCGAGGGGGGTTGAGTGTGCGAAGGTCGCCGACGGGTGGGGGGGGGGAGGAGTTCCAGTTGCAGAGGAGATTGAGGGAGCGGGCGAGGAGGTCGGGCGGGGGGGGGGGTGGTAGAGAGAGTCAATCCAGGTAGCGGAGGAGTGGGTTAGGTGAAGGAGGCCGAAGTGAGAGTTTTGCCATGTGAGGACGAGGAGAGAGTGGTTAGGCGTACCCGGGCGGGGGGGAGAGCCTCGGTTAGAGAGGTTAGTCCATTGGCAGGGGTATTGTGAGTTATGGTGGTAATTGTCGACTTCGTTATTGGTGATAACTATATAGAAAGCGGTGGGAGTGGAGTGGAGTTTTGTTAATGCTGTAGCAATGCAGTAGAGGTTGGAGAGGTCATGGTACCGCCCCCATTGGAAGGAGAGGACCGCAGAGGAATCGAGGTAGCCGATGGGTGCAAGGAGGCCGTATTCTAGGTTTAGGTCGAATTGGTAGTTATGTAAATGGATGCAGCAGGTGCGGGGGGTAAAGTGGGCCGGGAGAGTTGATTGAAGCGTGGTGTTTACAGTGTGACGCCGGATATCGGGCTGGGGGGTGTGGGGTTGGTAGTGGGGTCTAACCTCGGGGTTGTCATGTGGGGGACTAATGATGCCATTCGGCCTTGTCGGCCGGGGGTGACCTGTGTGGGCTGTTGGGGCCGTAGGAGGGGGGGTGGCAGAGGGGAGGTTGCGGGTCTCCTCTAGGTCGCCCTCTAGCAGGTCATCGAATTCATCGAGGGTGTAGTCATCGCCGTCCTGTGAGGAGGTGGGTAGGGGGAGGAGGGTGGGGTCGAGTGAGGGAGGGGGGACGGAGGGGGAGACCGGTGGGGGGTTGGGCGCGGGGGTATGGGGAAAGGTGTTGTGGTTTGGCGTGGGGGTGAGGGAGGGGTGCGGGAGGGCGCGTGGGGGAGGGGATGGGGAGGTTTTCTTGCGGGAGGGGCGGGAGTGTTTGGCGATGCCGGCATGGGGTGCGGGTTTGAGTGAGGGGTCGGTGGGGGGACGAGGGTAGGGGGGGGGATTCCGCATGGTCGGTTGGGGGGGAGGTCGGAGGGTGTGGGGAGGTGAGTAGGGTTGGATGGGGGGGGAGTGGGCGGGTGTGGGGGCGGGGGGAGTGGTGGAGGGGGGGTGGGGTTGGGTGTGGTTGTGGGGAGGGGTAGGGGAGGACGAGGAGTCCTTGGGTTGTGAAGAGTCTTCAGTGATGACGGGAAGGAGGGTAGGGGCTGTGGTGGGGTGGAGGTTGTTGGGGGGAGCTGTAGGGGTGTGGGAGGGGTTGGCGTGGAAGGAGGAGGTGGAGGCAGGGTGGGAAGTGTGGGAGCGGTGGGGTGGCTGTGGGTGGGTAGGGGCGGGGGTCGGGGTGGTGGAAGAGAGCTGGATTTCGGGAAGGGAGGAGAGGTCGAGGGGGAGGTCCTCGTCGGCGGCTTGCATGTGGAAGTCGGAGAGCTCGAGGGGCCACTGGTCGGAGACGTGGTTGTCATGGAGGTGGCGGGTCCATTGGAGAAGGAGGGCGGGGGGGGGGTTGCGATAGAGGGTGTAGTTTTTTGTGTGTGAGAGGGGAGGTGGGGAGGGGGTTGTGGTGAAAATAGGGTCCGAGAGACGGGCCCTACCGAATGTTGAGTAGTGGTGGGGGGCGATGCTGAGGGTGCAAGTGGATTGTGTGTGTGCTCCTCTATGGATGAAGGTGTGGTTGAGGGGAATAGTGGATGTGCCGTTGGTGGAGATGAGGATGCAGTACATCTCTGTGCTGAGGGATATATGTATGCTGGTGGTGATGATGGGGGAGGTGGAGGGGTGGGAGCGGAAGTATGAGCCATCTCGAAAAATTTTCAGGGTTGTGTCGGGACAGAGGTTGAGGGGGTAGTGGGTTGGGCGGGTTGATGAGGGGGTGTGATGGTTAATGTATTCGTTAGCTGCTTGATATAATAGAGTGTATAACCAATGAGTGGGTGGAATGGTGCCGTCCGTGTTGATGCAAGGGAGGGAGTGATTGGCGGGACTGGATGAGGACAGTGGTGAGGCAGGTGTCCGCCCAGGATGTGCCTGGAACATGGCCTGTGACTTGAAGGGGTGTGATGGTGATGGTGTGAAGGTGGTGATTGGGGGGTACGGGTTCGTGAAGTGAATATGAAAATATGTGTAGTGGAACTGGACCAGATTGTGAATGAATGGGGTTATTGGGCAGGTGGAGGATATTCACCCAGAGGGAGGAGGGGTCGTCCTCGATCGGGGTGGGGACGTCCACGGGCTAGAGGGCGTCCGCGAATTGAAGGATGAAATGGGCCGGCTCAGGGAGGTCCTCAATCTGGCTTTGGGGGTGGGTCGTGGGGGCTGATCCGGCAGAAGTGAGTGCGATCGCTAGGCTAGAGGTCAGAAGGTCATGTAGGAGGGCGACTGTTTCTTGGCCGGTGATATTAGTGAACATGGGGGAGCGGATCTTCACCCTTCGGCCTGAGACTGCAGGTGCTGAGGCATCTCGGAGGAATTGAATTTTCTGCTGTCGTAGTTTCGTCAGGAGTGAGGGGGAGGAGGCTGCGGAGGAAGGTGCTGGACCGGCCGATCGGAGTTCACGCTGGCGTGAATTGAGCTAGTACAGTAGGCCGACCGCTACGCAGGAGGTGGGGATATCTAGACGAATTTCCTGAAAGCCCTTAAGGAGTTCGACAGGCAGGGGTGTGGTTTCGTAGCTCTTTGGAGCTGTCGGGTGGTGAGTGCGGGTGGTGTTCGCAGTCCATCGTGTGTGGTGGGCGAGTTCCCTTCCGATTACATTTTTGACGCGGTTGGGGAGGTCGTCGAGGCTATTGAGGCTCTCGAGGAGCCAGCGGCGGGCCACCGAGCAAGCCGAGGATATCGGGTTCGAGGGGTGAGTCGAATCTGGCTGGAAGACGCCGTGAATCCAGAAGCGAGCAAGGTGGGATGGGGTGGTCGAGTACTGGCCTTTGAGGAGGTAAGAGTCGACCATGCGGGTAGAGAAGTCGTCGGCCGGCCCAAGGTATGTGGTTGACCGGGGGGCTGCGAGGACCAGGGGGATGTGGAGTCCACGGCGAATGGGGAAGGGGTCCAGAGCGGTGCCCATGTTCTGCTGGACCGGGGTGAGTTGGGGGACAGTGAGGAACGGGGTCAGCGGGTGGCCCGCGAGTTGGTTTCTTGGATCGCAGATGTCCGTGTATCGCCCGTGGTCCGGGGGGTCCCGTAGGAGCGCCAGCTTGTAGGTGGGGGGAGGGTTAAGGGGCGAGGACATATCGATCGAGCTTGATTCCGAGTAGGGGAAAGAATCAAGGGGGTTAGTTGAGTGTTTTCGAGTTGGGTTTCGAGTGGATTGCGTGTGTTGGCGGCACACGACCATGCCCTAGGGTACATGGGTTTGTTGGATGTTGGCGGCGGACGGAAACGTCCGGACGCTCGGAGGGGCGCGGTGTGGCGCGCCGTTCCCCGGGAGGGGAGCTTTTTGTAAGCGAGGGGTGTGATTGTTAATTCGTAGAACTATGGCGGGTACATGTTCGGATCTCGAAGTGGGTGGCGCGTTAGCTGTCGGGGAGATGAGATTCAAAACTCTGAAAGCTGCGCCTTGTTGTGTGTACCGTCTGGTGTCGCTACGGATCCACTAACCTGGGTGACCTAGGCTCGGGTGGGGAGAGGTGGACGGTGCTTGTAGTTCTACGGGCCCTATGTCCACCAGTCTCTCGCTCGATGGGAGGCTAGGCCCAGAGCGAAGACGATCGGCGTTGCTCATTCGAGCTACCGACCCATCCACGTTATGTGGTTCAGTAGTACTTTAGTAGTACTTCGGATTTTTTACTGTCTTAAGTGACGGTAGGATGCGTTTGTAAAATGTCGCTAGTCTCCACGATACGCGGCATGCTCCGGCCGTTGCGGGGTCGCTGATCAGCAAGGTTGTTCATCTTTGAGCTAGTCGAGTCGAACCTGCCTGACCTCGGCTCCTGTGCGACTCCGGTCGTGCCGGAGCTAGGGGGGAAAGGCAGGTGAAGAACCCCCCTCGCATAGGTCGTCGTCGGTCCCGTCTCGATCCATGCTCAACCCCGCCCGAGGTATTAGCTGCTCCTCCCGACGCATCTCGCCACCTAGCCGGGTCTTCTCTCCTCCTTCGGGGGCTGAGAGGAGAAAAATAACTAGGATGCAGACGGTGTCCGGCTGGCTATCCTGCCTCCGAGCCAGATTTTCTGCTGTCCCCTGTCCCTTTTCCGTCTGTTTCCAACACCTATCTGATCGCGTTGTGGCCGTCCGTACCCTCCCCCGGTGGTTTACGTTGTTAGGGGGGCGCCTTTACGAGCAGTGTGCCGTTACAATAACCCTAGGCACACTGCCTTAGGCAGCCTATCGATAACCGGGTACCGACTAGGGAAGGGGTTGGAAGAACACAGGGATCGAGTCGCCGGTCCTCAAAAGATAGTGGGTAGGGGAATTTTTCCAAAAACCCCCCGTACCGGGCTTTTCCGGCGGCGGGCGATCCTAAGGACCGCCGCCGCCACACCGTGCCGCTCCTCCGGCTGCGACCCACCTCCATCATGCGTAGCATCATGCCTCGCCCCCATGGGAGATCTAAGGCTCTCGCAGGGCTAGCGACTGCTAGCGAGCGCCGTGCCCTAGCGCTGCTTCCAAGCTGTCCGCCGCCATCTCCAACACCCTCGTCCATCCGCCGATCAGTCCGTACCCTTCTTCGCCAAAAAATATTTCGCAAACGCCGCCCCCGCCCCATCGTCGGGAGAGTATCTGCGAGTATTTAGTCGCGGAAAAGACATATCGGACTGGCCGATCGGGAGATTCATGTGCCGGTGTACGGATATTATGTTTTTCCAAAACCCTCCGTACAAGGCTTCCCGACATCTGCTGATCCCGCGGATCGCAACTGTCGGAACCTCGTTCAGCCCCCTACCGTGCGAGGCCTGGCACGGCTATGGGGTTACCAGCGCCCAACGCGTAGAGGTAGAGGTAGGTGCCGACGGGCATGCGAGCGCACCCCTCTCCGGGGCCGCCGCCGCTGCGCCGCCGGCGGGCGCCCACCATCTCCAATCTCACATCTCTACTCACCCTCCGCACTGATCCTCCCGACAAACTCATCTCCAAAACACGACTCGACACGTCCCGCATCCTTACACAACTCCATACGCACACTGTCCAATGGCTACACCATCTCCTACTCATCAACCGCATCAAATCCCGCACAACCTCTCGCCGCGCCTCCACACACTGCACCTTCGCATGCCGCTACATGCACGCCGCCATCGCCCCGCATCGGACACTCCCCGGGGGGGAGTAAAACCCCCGGTCACCCTTTGGAGAGGTTGGATTTAGGCGGTTCACGGTCTAGCCCTTACTTGTAAGTTTCCTGTGTGGCATTGTTGGGAGGGCCCAGAGACAGCAGCCGGCGCATACGGTAATTGTTGTAAACCGGCGCATACGGTACATATTGTAAACAATTTCAATTTCAATTTCAAAGAGAGAGAAGAGAGAGAGAGAGAGAGAGAGAGAGAGAGAGAGAGAGAGAGAGAGAGAGAGAGAGAGAGAGAGAGAGAGAGAGAGAGAGAGAGAGAGAGAGAGAGAGAGAGAGAGAGAGAGAGAGAGAGAGAGAGAGAGAGTGTGTGTGAGCGGGGGGGGGGGTATGTGTGTGTGTACGTGTGTGCGTGTGCGAGTCAGCATAAAGGCAATATTAAGGCACAAGTATGGGCCTCTAGTAAATTCATGTATTGGAGTGCACTTTCCTCTTCTCTTCAGCTTCGTTTAAAGTTATTGCTTTTGCATGTGTACCGCTACAGCTACTTTGTAAAAAAATAATTCAGTTGTTTACCATTACGATGTTTATACAGGTACGGTACGGTACGGTACTGTATCAGAACGAAACTCGCACGTGCTTCATAGTCCTACTGCCGCCTGACGCTACATAAATTGATATTGACTCCAGAACTTGACGAGTGGGCAGCGCTCTAAGCCGAACTCATTTCGTCCGAGAGAAGGTGATACTGCTGCACTTGGAAGTTTTGGGGTAGTCATCTGCTACCTTCCATCCCCGCAGCAACGTCACTTGTCATAACCACCCACAGCGTGTGCCCCTTTCCTACCTTCTTCCTGTCGGGTTATATTTTATGACGTAGTTAAAACAGTAGGGAAAGTGACTCTGACCTGTTTTTCCGCGCACCAGTGGACTGTCCTGCGCGGCGGAACGTCTATTGGAATATTTGATTTCCTGGACTGTTCGCAGCGGCGTGGCTCCGTCGCAAAGTTTCCGCTGGATCGCGTCTACTAGTCTTCCTTCACCGCACGTCATCCTTTTCCATTGTGTTTCTGTGTGCGTAGCAAATTTGGCGCAGCGCACCGGGCTAGCCAGGCGACGCAGCTGTCTTCTGGCAGTAGGGATACAGAAAACGCCACCGCATTTTTAGCACCACTCCGTTGGCGTTGACCGACCTTTGACCTTGTAGGAATAGTATCTACTTTTGAACCTCGTCTACCGCTCTGGCCGGAGTAGGTGAATGCTAACGGTGTAGGTGCACTATATCTAGCGAGTATTGTCCCGCTAACGGTAGCTGCACTGATGCCGTGCAGAGGAGACCGCATTCGAAGCACATACACTTTAGACAGCTGCCATGGCTTCCGCGGCGGCGGAGGTAGAGATAGACCCGCGCTGGGAATTCGATGCGCCCAAGTACTGCGACCTGGCAGAGGCAGCGGCTGAGGCGGAGGGTGACCCGGAAGCGATCGCGCGTGCACAACTGGTGGATTGTTGGTTCGACACTGCAGCTCGGGGCAAGCGAAGTGAGTGGCAGCCTTTTCAAAAGGCGGAAGTGGCGGCGGGGGACAGAGGGGGCGCAGCAGCTGGTGTTGGGGTAGACGATAGAGTTCGTACAAGCTGGCTTGAGGTGATATAATTTGCTCGTATTCCGTCCGCGCAGGCCTCAGGTCACCTGCGAAGCAGCTCCCGCCGCTGGCGCCTGGACAGGTAGAGGCCAAAGATAGCGGCTGGGTGCTGGTCTCCACACCAGTCAACGATGAGGTGAGTAGGAACGCTGTCATTAGTTTTGAATATGGAAAATATATACTGTGAGAGGGTGCTTCCTCAATGGGAGGTCGACGCGTGTGCTCATTCTCTTTGGCAGAATGTGCCAAATATGAACTGCCAAAGCAAGAACGCGAGAGCCTCGGACGAGTGGTGTGGGGTGGACGTGAACGCAGCAGATGTAGATGCTATGGATGTGGACTCGCCTGCGCCTGTCACCGCCATTAGACCTGAGGATATAGCAGAGGGAGGTAGCAGCGCTCATCGCCCGGTTACCCGCAGTCAAGTGAAGCAAAACCCCACCTTCAGCCGGCTGCTGGTCCACTTGGAAGGCAACAGCATCAGCCACCAGAAGGCGGTGGCCAATGCTTCCCGTGATAATAAATCCCATAGCATGAAGCGCATTCTTCAGGTTGGCTGCTGCTGCTCTGTCGTGGATTTCCATGTTGCCACATTAGCTGGCATCCTAATCAATGCCAATCTGACCATTCCGGTGCAATACTTGCGCAGCCCATTGTGCAAGCGCAGCCCCGGTCTGTCAAACCTCTAACAGAGCCAATGGAGGTCGATTTGCAAACTTCAAAAAGGCAGCGGCTACACCAGATGGAGACACGCTCACGGACTCCTGGCAAGGTGAACGCCTCCCCCCCCCCCCCCCCTTCCACCCCCGATTGTGTTCGATTTCACATTGCACTGTGTAAAATTTGGAACGTGCATTACTGTCGCTGTAGGAATTTATGCCCTTGGTGGAGCGGACCCGCCTCTTTTTCGAGGGACCTAATGAACGCTGGTCCAAGGAGTCAAGCCGCCCTCAGCACGACGCCCGCCCGCCTCTATCCCTCACGAATCCGAAGGTGAGAATGGTGTCAATACTATACAGCAAATCCTCAGTGTACGCTTTGCAAGTGTGTTCTCATATTTAGTTGATTATCGCCACAGACGCCCCACCTTCGCAGCAAGTCGAGGGCAGCTTCGCGTACTCAACAACCTGGGCTGGCCACCGAGCGGCCAGCCAGACCTGCTAGGTAGGCATGCACTCTCTCCCTTCGACAATACAAGCGCGCTGGGTCATTTTCTACGTCAACGAACTTACCCACCTGCCTGGTGATATGCCTACAGGGAGACTCGTACGCACGCGCCAGCAACTGTTGCTCCTATTACCAGGCAGGAGCACCGCACAACGCAGCCGCAGCCGTTCAATTTTGCAACACGTCAGCGCTTCCCGAGTCAAAATGGGAAAATCGATACTGACACTGCAGCGCAGCGAACCGCTGCAAAGGTGCGGCCAAGACCATATTGGTTAGTCTTGTTTGCCATTAACACGAACACGCCTGTGACTCGTCTGACTGGTCGTGCCTCTCGTTTGCATACAGAAGAGCTCTGCACGTGCTCTGCCAAAGACTCCTAAATTTTTTACCTCGAGGAGGGCGCAGCAAAGAAGCGGTGCGTTTGTGTTCTCGGCGGAGGCTGGTGCCACAGACGGTGCACCAAGTGCGCGAAAGCAGCGCACAGAGAGGCGGGACCGTGCCCTAGGTGTCACAAAGCCGAAGCCTTTCAATTTTCAAACAGACAAGCGGTGAGTGTGCATTATAACTCAATCTATCTCCTGTGTATATTTGTTCTGCGTTATTTGTTGATCGGCCCTTTTCACGCATGCGGGTGTCCGATCCGTCCGTCAGCGCTGCTGCCAGTCACCATCCCGGTGCCAAGCAGCAGGAAGAGACCTACCACTTCCGTGCCCGTCCGGTACCAATATCTACAGAGGTGCATAACCCACCAAGGTTTCAACCCCGCCAGCTTACAGTGCCAGAGTCACCGGCACTGCGGAGCAAAGATCTGCACAGGCGGTACCAGGAGAACTACCAGAAGAGCTTGCAGAGCGAAATGCGTGCACAGCAAGAGGCTGCCAACTTTAAGGTAGCTGAAATAAATCGCTACCTTCTATATTCCCTGAATATAACCTACATCCACCCCCAAAAATGCATGTTCAAGTGAGGACTGTGCACCACCTGATGTGCTTTGCTGTGATGGATGCGCTCTCCGTAGGCGCGGGGCATGCTGGTGGCGCAGCCCTTCATGCCACAGCCAAGCTACGCGCCTCTCACCGTGCCCCAGCAGCCACGTTTCAAAACCGACAGCCGCGCAGTGGAGCGTTCCGAGTTCGACCGTGCCCTGTCGGAGAGGGAGCACCAGGCACAGGTGTGACTCCCGCAATGGACATGCCATACTTGCCATTTCTTGATGTCCTTCCTTCCGCTCTTGTTTGGCAGCTAAAATTATTACTCCCCACGCTGCGCTATCCAGCTGGAGAGGGAAGCGAACCTTGTCGCGGAGCGCGAAAAGGAGGAGGAGGAGGTGCGCAGGCTCAGGAAGTCGATGGTGACCAAGGTAAGCCGCGTGGAGCTATCGATGCCCGGCGGTGGGCTTTTTACAACTGAACAACGCAGTTTCATGTTTTATCTTCTGACTCTGGTCCGGTGTTGTCACAGGCTCGCCCAGTTCCGGACTTTTCGCACCCCTTCTGCCCGTCCAGGGGAGAAGCTCCTCTCACAGAGGCTCGGACTCCAAGACTACAGACCCGTAATAGAGCAACTCGCAACATGCGCTGAGCGTCAATGTTGGGGATACCTTCTATCCCAATCCTCATGGAATCGTGACATCTTGGAGCACGCTGAATCAGTTGAAGTTGGAGTACCTCCCGTGTCGAAGCTGTCCGGGAGAAAGGGTTCCTTGCGGATGTAGATTAAGCACGATGCGAGAAGTGTCAGGAGCTCTCCTCGCCGGATTGTCACCTACTCACTGCAGGCAGATACACCAGTGTTTTGGGTGAACATTTCATTTAAACTACTAAACCTGTATGTTCCAAGTCGCAAAACCACGGAAAAAGCCTGCGAAGCATGCAGCACGACAGCCCCCATCTCATTATGTTTGGAGCACGGAGTCTGTGCCTGGACTGCCATAGCTCAGTCTGAAGTGTGTAGAAATGGGAACGGGCCAGCCAGCGGATCCTCACACAGGTGCTGCCACCTGGTTCCCCTTCATATATGGCATTCGATCTGCTCAATATGATACACTCCAGCTCCACGGTGCTTGAAATGCAGCAGTGCACTACACATCTTCCCATCTCAGCTAGTCACCACATAAATGCGTAACCCCAGTTCAACCAGAACACATTCTGCCCGATGGTGTGTCTATGGAAAGGCGAAAATGGGAATTGAAGATTCATCTGGCCGGTGATAAGCGCTGCTCAACGACAAGTGAATGTTACACATAAGTCCTCAGCGTGGTATTAGAATAGAGTGTGTGCGTGCAACTAACTGTAGGTGTGGTGAGTAATGAGGGGTTTGGATTCGTCCTGGTTGGCTCTAGCGGTTGCGGGAAAGCAGCTTCTCGGCGTCAGAGAGCTCCTTGTTGATGCGCTCGAGCCTCTTCTTAGGAATGGGCGCCTCAGGGCCAAAGCTGTTGTAGTGACCGGAGATGGCGTTCAGGACGGAGTACATGTTACCGTAGCTGGGCTTACCAGCGAAGCGGTCGTCGCGCCTGTACTTGGCCACCCACCTGAGAATGAAAGAACAGGCAGGCAACTAGGTCAACAACCACTCAGAGGACCTCAAACCCACACTCCAAGCCAATCTCGTGGTTGTACTCGTGTTTTTTCCACAAGTCGGTAGATAGATAGAGCTATTGCTTTGTCGTCCAGTCACGTTATTCCTTAACCTAACAGAGATGAGGGGAGTCGGAGGTCGACGGGTTGAAAGGAGAGTTGAGGTTCACGCAACAGAAGAAAGGAAACAAGGGACTGTAAGCGGAGCTAACTTCCACAAGGGTAGACGTAAGGTACTTCCCGATATAAGAGCTTGCAGTTGGATTAAGGCATTGAGGCAAAAACACGATAGGTTGCGGACAGTGTGAACGCTAAATGCGAAAGGACAGAGGACGGAGGGCGCATACACATTGGTTAGCGTACGGACTTCAGCAACGGCGTCCTTCTTCCCGGGGTCATCGCGGGGCATCGCCAGCAGCGCGTTGGTCTTTGAAATCATTTCCGATGTATCGGCGGTGTACCGGTCCTGAGCGGTCTGACCGCCAAAGCCGAGGAAAGCCTGCGCGGGAGAGGGCGCGCCAGCAACCAGCGCTGTGGCCGCCGTCAGCGCGGCGCCAAGGCCTACGCTGCGGCGAGTAACCACATCCTGCTGCTGCTGCTGATGCGCGCGCACGGGCGCGGCGAGAACGGCGCGGCGGGCACTACGAGGCGCTCGCAGAGCAGAAGTGGCCGCGGCAGGGGAGCTTGTGGGGGTGGCGAAAGAAAGAGGAGCCATGTCAGCGAGAAGAAAGCGTGTAAGTGGAGCAACGGGCCCGAGATCGGATCCAAAATCGTGGACCTGGAGAGTTAGTGCTGTTGATCAAAATTAATATCGGAAGGGTTTCCGAGTGGTTACAGGGGGCCCTATATCTGATGAGCGGATGACGATGGGTGAAACGAGCTGCGAGGTTGGCGAGGGAAACAGGGGTCGGCCTATAGAAAAAACTTATCGTCTCTGCGTCACGCAGCCCCATTCTGGTGCCACCTCAGCGACACGTACAGAGATAGTTTCTCTGCAGTGGCGCCACGATATGTACCACAGACTCAGTGGCGCCACCTCTCCTTGCCGAGCTGGAATCTGCAACGCGGTATGCGTGATCGGGTGATTTGGGATTAGCCTTCAGAAATTGTAGACAGCACGGTCAATATTCCCGATTAGTATAGACATCGGCACGGGGATGGATGCTTGATCAGTACCTTCCGTACCCGTACAGCTTAGGAGAACTGTGTGACTATCTGTTCCTCGCCCGGGCTGAGGTTTTTTGCTCTTCTTATTCTTCTTCTTTTTGCTTCGTGGCCTCCACTGCTTCTTCTTGTAAGAATTTATTTTCTACTTATTTGTGACGCCAGCACGTAAAGATACAAAAAGCTTTGCAACTTAGAAATACACTCGTACGGGATAGTACTAATGACCTATTGTCGCTAAGGGTTACCCCCGTCCTATACAGAGCGAAAAACCACGCGTGCCGCGTGGTCCTGTACGTTTTTTGTACGTGATGTTACAATTTTCACGTAGAAGTACGCCACGCGACCACGCGTGCCTTGCGTGACACGAAACGAGCTGTCACGGGCACGCAGAGGCCGTGTGACAGGCACGCGTGGTCATTGCGTGCCCGCGTGGTCCTTGTGGCCCGGGATCTAGTGAAACCTTCGTCACCCAACCCCATGCCTCACCGCCACAACCACCACGATTCCCTGAAATTCACCACAAAATAAACTTAAAAATGTAAGGGCTATAACTAGCTTCCCCTATTTCACCGGTCGGTCGCCGATTTGGGGTCGGACGGAAATGATCGGTTGCCCGCGCGGCGGCGCCCGCCGCTACCGTGCGGGCCATCGGCCGTAGCATACTCCCGACGCAATCTTTGGGAATCTTGCCCAGGTTAACCGAAAATAATTAACAAAGTGCAAAATGTGTGCATCTAGGGGGTGCATGGGTGGATAGTTGGTGAATAATAAATATGTTGTCGCTTGTTGAAAGTCATGTCGTAGAGCGTGTGAGTGCGGTGGGATGGCGCGCTCCCGTCGTTAAATTGACCGGTGCGCGCGAAGCAAGACAAGGTGCGGGTATATATGGTGAGAGGCAAACGGTGGCGCTACTAAAATGCTAGCGATAATGGTAGGATTCTTTCGCCATCGCGTGCCTCCCAGCCATCATGGCATACTAGCTAGTCGCTAGCGGTAGTTGCGCTGATAGATCAGGTCAACATAACAGGCGACCACGCGTGTTCGTGCCGCCGTGCCCACTTTTTCGTATAGGACGGCAAAATCGACACATTAGAAACTGTACTAGCACGACAAGAAACGTACAAAAATGACCACGCGGCACGCGTGGTTTTTCGCTCTGTATAGGACGGCCCTTATCCCCCCGTCATATACAGAGCGAAAGGCACGCGTGCCGCGTAGTCCTGTACGTTTTTGGTACATAATGTTACAATTTACCCGTAGAAGTACGCCACGCGACCACGCGTGCCTTGCGTGACACATCACGATATGTAACGGGCACGCAGAGGCCGTGTGACATGCACGCGTGGTCTCACCTGCCCGCGTGATCCGTGTAGCGCGGGCGGTCGCACAGACATCGCTAGTCGGAAACACGAATTTCCGCTTCCATTTTGCAGCGGAACGTCCCCGAGATTTGTAGTCGCGCCACAAAATCAACGGCTTTGAAACAATGCTTATAACCGGCATTAACCGCTTCTCAAGCCAATGGGCGTGAGGCGATCTCCGGCCTTTGGGCGGTGATGCTCGCAACCGCCGCTACATTGCTAGACACTCCGAGCACTACATGTTCACCGCCGAGATCCTCCTTCTTGCCGACGCTGCTATCATGCCCTTTGTTCTCGTTCAAATAGACCCCCAAAGTGAGTAAAGTCATTAAACCGCGTTTTTTCTTGTCGCTCTGGTCGAGTAGTGACGGGGCGTGTTGCAAACACGAAGCGCAAAAGGTGATGCCTCGTCTCGCGGTGGAGAGCCACCTCGGGTGGCCTACTTGTCCGATTGCAAGGACGACTATCCTACCCATGTTTCAAAAATATATGGTTAACATATTATCGTGGGCAAAGCGAGTAGCGGAGTTGAGCGACATGTAGTAGTTGGCAAGGCGCAATAAACTCATCAAAATAATCACATTTCGTACTTTGTGTGGCCGCATCGCTCACCTCGTCGGCACGCCTCGTCGGGACCACAGAAATGCGACGTCATCCTCACGAAGCGGGGTGCCGACAATTCTTCGTCTTTCGATGACCATACGTTACCTCGCGCGAGGTAATGTGTGACGAGTACAGTCATGCAACAATACATTACATGACATTGTACATGTACTCGTTACTAAATACAATTCTTGCTTTTCCATCGGAAGGACGTACAACGTGGGTACGTCGCTATTTGAAATGAAATAAAATACTCCAATACAAGTAAAAACCGGTTGGAGTCTCTGGCCCCCCCATTGTGCTATGCTCAACTTCTTGTTGGACTTCTAAGCGTGAGGTAGACCGTGAACCACTAATTCCAACCTCTCCAATGGCAGTGACGATACCGTCTAAAACATACCCGTATCCAGGTATTTATTATTTTCTGATCTATACGTATTTTTTGTGGATACAGTATGAAATTAAAAATGTCGCTAGTCTCCACGATACGCGGCATGCTCCACCCGTTGCGGGGTCGCTGATCAGCAAGGCTGTTCAGCTTGAGCTGGTCGAGGCGAACCTGCCTCACCTCGGCTTCTGTGCGACTCCGGTCGTGCCGGAGCTTGGGGGAAAAGGCAGATGAAAAACCCCCCTCGCATAGGTCGTCGTCGGTCCCGCCTCGATCCGTGCTCAACCCCGCCCGAGGTATTAGCCGCTCCTCCCGACGCAGCTCGCCACCTAGCCGAGTCTTCTCTCCTCTTTCGGGGGCTGAGAAGAGAAAATAACTAGGCTGCAGACGGTGTCCGGCTGGCTCTCCTGCCCCCGAGCCAGATTTTCTCATGTCCCATGTCCTTTTCCCGTCTGTTTCCAACACCTATCTGATCGCGCTGTGGCCGTCCGTGCCCTCCCCCGGTGGTTTACGTTGTTAGGGGGCCGCCTTTACGAGCAGTGTGCCGTTACGATAACCCTAGGCACACTGCCTGAGGCAGCCTATCGATAACCGGGTACCGACTAGGGAAGGGGTTGGAAGAACAGAGTGATCGAGTCGCCGGTCCTCAAAAGATGGTGGGTACGGGGACCGGGCTCAAAGACCCCCCCCCGTACCGGGCTTTTCCGGCGGCGGGCGATCCTAATGACCGCCGCCGCCAGACCGTGTCGCTCCTCCGGCTGCGACCAACCTCCGTCCTGCATAGCATCATGCCTCGCCCCCAGGGGAGATCTAAGGCTCTCGCAGGGCTGGCGACTGCTAGCGAGCGCCGTCCCTAGCGCTCCTTCCAAGCTGTCCGCCACCATCTCCAACACCCTCGTCCCTCCGCTGATCCGTCCGTACCCTTCTTCGCCAAAAAATATTTTGCAGACGCCGCCCCCATCCCATCGTCGGGAGAGTACCTGCGAGTATTTAGTCGCGGAAAAGACATATCGGACTGGCCGAGCGGGAGATCCATGTGCCGGTGTACGGATATTATGTTTTTCCAAAACCCTCCGTACATGGCTTCCCGACAGCTGCTGATCCCGCGGATCGCAGCTGTCGGTACCTCGTTCAGCCCCCTACCGTGCGAGGCCTCGCACGGCTATGGGGTTACCAGCGCCCACCGCGTGGAGGTAGAGGTAGGTGCCGACGGGCATGCGAGCGCACCCCTCTCCGGGGCCGCCGCCGCTGCGCCGCCGGCGGGCGCCGGGTACATCGCTACTACAATTTAGCAAGGGTTCTCATGCGTACTGTAATTTGAAATTTGAAATTGTTTACAACATGTACCGTGTGCGCCGGTTTACACCAAACACCGTATGCGCCGGTTGCTGTCTCTGGGCCCTCCCAACTATGCCATACAGGGAACTTACAAGTTAGGGCTAGACCGTTAACCACCTAAATCCAACCTCTCCAATGGGGGTCGGGGGTTTTACTCCCCCCCGGGGAGGTGTGCAAGAAGAGGCGAGGGCCGCGTGCATTTAGGGTCGTGCGAAGGGGCAATGTGCGGAGGCGCGGCGGGATGTCGTGCGGGACTTGATGCGGTATATGAGTAGGAGGTGATGCAGCCATTGGACAGTATGCTTGTGGAGTTGTGCAAGGATGCGAGACGTGTCGAGGCGTGCTTTGGAGACGAGTTTATCAGGAGGGTCGGTGCGGGCGGTGAGTAGGGAGGTGAGACTCGTGATGGTGGAGGAGTGCGGTGTACCTGTGCGGCTCATGACGATGGGAAGGATGTCAACCACTGTGACTGGCCAGTGGCTGCGGATGGCGTTTGCAAGGGGTGTGTATTTGGCACGTATGAGGTGAGATGTGTGGGAGAGGTTGTTGTCCGTGCAGTACTTCCATTCCCCTATCTGAATCTTTTTTATGGATGCGTAACGGCGGCGACCGTTAGTGTGGCCAACGAACCGAGGTTCGAGGAGGCGGATAAAGTCGGGTTTGTGTGCGGGGGGTCGTAGCGCGGTGGGGAGGATCTCAGGTGGGAGGATGGCGGGACACGAGGTTAGGGAGTCGGGTGAGAGACCTTCGTCAGCATCAACAAGGCGGGTGGGCATGTGAGTAGTGTGGGTTGGGTGACAGTCAAGCGGAGTGTGGGCAGGAGAGGGGGAAGCAAACGATTTGATGGGTTTGTTACCGAAGTCTGCGGTGATGGTTTCCCAGCGTCCTCCGTTGTGGCGCTCCAATAGGGAGAGTAGGAGTTGCAACGCGCTGTTGTGTCGGTCCTGTCTTAGGCCAAACATGGTGGGGCAGTTACCGGCCATGTGGCCGTTGTTAGTGAATTGGCCACATAGGGGGCAGCGCAGAGTGGGGTTATGAGTGAGTAGGCGGGTGTTGTGGACTCCCCACATGAATTCTTGTTTGTGTGTGAACTGGATATTTGTGAGGATTGAGTGTTTTTTGTGGTAAGAGAAATCGGCGCCGTCCTTCGCGGCGCGGGCGAGGAGGGCTACGTGTTTGGTTGTTTGTGAGAGGGGTGTGTGTGTGTGTTTGGTGCTGTAGGTGTGTGCGTCAGCTTTGAGGTTGGTGTATCGGTAGGGTATGGGGTCTCCTAGGGTTTGTGGAATGAGGGTGTATGGCCAGGTCCAATGGCCTATCGTGACCTCTGAAGGGGTAGAGGTCACCATGATTTTGATTTTGGTGTCCGAGGCGGGGTGGGTAGCTCCTGCTCCGAGGGGGGACGAGCTTCCTTTTTTCGAGCCGTCTGTGTATACAAAGTCCTGCCAATGCCAAGCAAGGGTACCGCTGGTTGGGGGGTATGTTAGATGCACGCGTTCCGGGAGGGGGTACGTGAGAGGGTGAGTTGGGTTTGGGGGGAGGTGGTATATACCTGCTGAGTGGGGTGAGTAGGTGTCAAAGAGGTGTGGAGGTGGGGGGGTGATGATGGGGTTGGGGAGGTGAGTGTCGTAGATAGATTCGAGAGTGTTGTGAAGTGCGGTCATGGCTGTGGGTGATGGGAGGGTGGAGAGTGCGAGGGGGTTGGCGACGAGGTATATGTCGACCATCCATCGTGTGCCGAATGGGGTAGGGGTGGGGTTGCCAGTGTGTTGGTCGGGGGGTAGGAAGGTGTTTGCGTCATTGGGGAGGGTGTAAAGGTGGTGGGTGTATGGGGAGTTGATGTATTTGGAGTGGCGGTAGGGTGTGTGTTCCCATCGGGGGAGGATGAGGATGGTTGCGCTGGGTGTGTGAGGGGCTGTGAGGTGTGCGCTGGTGATTGCGTGTTCCATGGCTCGTCGCATGCATTCGTGGTCGTATTCGGGGTTGGCTATGTTGGTGCCTTGCCATGTGTGTGGGGCATTGCTGCCGCTAGATGAGAAGACTATATCTTCGGGGTAGAGGGAGTGGTAGGTGTGGGAGTGAAGGGATTTATTGAGGGGGTCGGAGTAGAGTTCTGTCTGTATGTGGAATGTGTGGCGGAGAGCTGTGAGTAGGTCTTCTCTAGTGGCCCATCTATTACGGGTGGTGGTGGCGGGTGTGGGTGAGTGGATTTCTGAGCGAGAGCCTAGGCGGGTGAGGAGGTGGTAGACCTCCTCTTCGAACGTATGCTGCGTGAGGTCGGGGCGGAAGAGTTGAAAGAGGTGGCGGACGCGGGGGCCGTTAAGGGTGGTGACCGTGCGGCCGTCGGGAGTGCAGAGTACGGTGGTGTCGTGGAGTGATGGGTGTGCGTGGATGGCGAATTTGCCGGTAGGGAGCATGTCGAGGTCGGGGTTAATGGGGTCATGGTTGAATGTGATTAGGGGGTGTGACCATGGAGGGGGTCCGGGTTCTGGCAGAATGGGTGTGGTGGAGGGGACGAAGCCGGAGTTAAATGCGGTGAGGGCGGTGGGGCCGGAGGGAGTCTCACTGATGGTGTCGTGTAGTTGTAGGCATGGGGCCCACTGGACTTCGTGGAGGCGGGTGAGGTCGTGTTGTTGGCCGCGAGCACACCACTCGCACTGCCATGTGGCGGGTCCCTGAGCTGGGCGGCATTGGGAATGTATGGCGAAGTGCGGGCATGTGCAGCATGTGGAGGTGGGTTCTGTGTGCAGTGGGTCATGACAGATGGAGCAGGCGGTGGGGGAGGGGGTGGGGAGGCATACCGATGTGGGGGTGGAGGAGATGAGGCGGAAGCCGTCGTCGAGTTGTAACTGAATGTCCCATTCCGTGAGGTGTTCCGGGGCCCATTCAACCATGTACTGCGTTTGGCCGTATTCTGTGTCCTTGTGTTTGGAGATGATACGCGTTACGTCGCAGGGGGGGTAGTGGTGGTCCGAGGGGGTGAGGTATTCTGTGTCTAAGTGTGTGGTGGGTGCGGTGGGGGTGGGGTGAGTGGTGCGGGAGGTGTAGATGCCGGATGAGAGGGTGGGGGGTGAGCGAGGGAGGTGTGGGGAGAGGAGGGGAATCCATGAGGGGTGTATAGTGGTGGGGGGGGATGCTTGTTTGGTAGTGAGGCCTGTGAGGGGGAGGCGGTTGTGGATAGTATCGAGGGGTTCGGTGAGGATTGCGGCGAGGAGGCGGATGGGAACTGAGAGTGGGGTGGTGGACCTCGTGAGTGTGGTGATGGATTTGCATGATTTGAGGATGAAGGAGGATGAGGTGGCTCTGAGGAGGACTTGTGGCCACGTGGTGATGTTATTTTTCCAGAGGGGGGTGAGGCGGGGGAGGAGGGAGGCGTGTGTTTTGCGGGGAGAGAAATCGCAGTAGGCTTGCTTATATGTGTGAGGGTCGGTGATGTGTGTGGCTTTGTCCCGGAGTGAGGCGAGGAGGGCGTTGTCTTGAGTGGTGAAGTGGGCGCGGATTGTGGAGGCGATAGGGTTGGTGAGGGAGAGTGGAGGGATGTTGTGGAATAGGGTGCCCGCATCGCGCTGAGCTCTGACTAAGCACTTGAGTGTGGGTGGGGTGTAACAGGTTGACATGATGGATTCCGAGGGCCAGTGGGAGTACGTGGTGGATAAGGTGCGGATGTGTGCGCGGGCCATGTGGCCTCTATAGCCTGAGTTGTTCATGATTTTATGTAGGTGGCAAACTGTGAGTTGTGCGGCGTGGGCTTTGAGGGAGGGGAGGCCGTATCCTAGGTCTGAGGTAGGGCGGTGAAGGGCGGTGCGGGGAAGGTTACGTACCGAGGAGACGGCGGAGCGGAGTGCGCGGCAGATTTGTCCTTCTAGAGTGTCGAGTTGGGAGTCGGTGAAGAGGCCGAGCTGGAGGGTGAAATGCTTTCCGATGAGGAGTCCACGGATGACCCTGATTCTGCGGGATTGTGTTAGTGGGGAGGTGGAAAGGGTGGTGATGAGGGATGCAGTGGTATGTTTGAGTTCGTGCCAGTGTTTGGTGAAGTTGAGGGAGGTGTTCAGTTCTACCCCTAGGACTCGGTATGTGTCCTTGGGGCC